>JAOWBW010000190.1:1622609-1769811 GCA_026119855.1 Campanula takesimana | reverse complement strand
ACAGTTTGCAAACTATTATCAGTAAGCGCAGCGGTAAAATATGACTTAGTTTTAACTCACACAAATCAGTGTATAAGAGATTTTCAGAGCTTAGTTTGAACAAAAGTTTTTTCTAAAAGTTCAATGCAGTTTCAAGAGATTTGGTCAATGGAAATTACAATGAATCAGTACGAACATATGCAATCTGCCGGTGATAGAATTCCACCGGCAATGATAAGGTGCAACAGAGACACAAGGATTTGGAGAGGTTCACAGTGTAAATACTGCTACGTCCTCTACCAAGTTTGGTCAGAACTTGGATTTGGGTTAAGAGTACTATTAGATTCTCTAGTCTATTAGAAGCTCGGCTTTGCCGGTATACAAAGACTAAGTTCTAGAAATTTCTAATGGATCGTAAAACAATTCTGACCAAGTGTATTTGAGGGGAAGTTCAAGAGAACTTATCTCACTCAGGTGGGTGTGTGAATAACTTAAACAACGTATACCTTATATGATCTAGTTTTGGAATACTAACAATGTTGTTTGAGTTAGTACACAAGTGTATGTCCTATAAATGATCTAATGATTATCTGGACACAGAATGTTTGAGTCTTTAATGAATACTCAAAAACATTCAACTCTCTTCAATGCTCTATTTTTACCAACCCTCTTCAATGCTCCAAGTCCACTATTTATAAGAGGATTAAATGTCTTGAGTCTTGTAGAAGAAGGCTTGCAATTTGAATATCCAGCTGGGTAGTTGAGGAGCATTAAATGCGGTATCTTTAGCATTAATGGCGAAGATATGTGGTACACGCATGCTCGCAAAAGTCTGATGGGTAAAGACCATTTGTCTCAACCGGTTACCTGCAAAAAGCAAGTAGAGACAGAGTATAGCTAAAAGTAGCTATGTGTCAGACGGCGCAGCAATCATTACAGAGCAGGTAAACTACTTTTTAGATAAAACAGTAAGAAAGGACAGGGACATCAGCAAGGTTGACTTTAAGATGAAACGATGTAACATGACTGACAGTACAGACTGTCTTTCTATATCGGCAAGTTGAGAATGAGTTGATCGACAACTTGTTTAGCAATTTGATCGGCAACTTGTCGCATGTTTAAGAATAGAGTTGATCGGCAACTAGTTTTACTGGTCTGCTGATTTGCTTCCTCTTGCTGGTTTGCCTTGTTTGAAGAGTTGGAATACACCTGTGCTGTCACCAAGAATCCTAAGAGTACCTTATACGGTTCTAATAAAATTGGGGATCCTAAGTGATAGCTATGATTGGGATTAAGCAATTCTATGTCCTAAACATATATTTGAACAACAATCTCCTCCTAATTGCTTAAGTCCACACCCTATCCAAGAACATCTATCTTAGCTTAGTAAAAGAATGTATAAGGAATGTCTATTTTATCATTCCCTAAGCAAGTCACACACTAGATGTCTTAAAGAGGTAAAAATACAAAATGATAAAAGTAAGAGTAAAGACAAGAAGGATGAGTTGCTGATGGCTTATGATCAGCAGGGAGAATAATAATCTGCAAAACAAAGTTAGCATGAATAGCAGCAGATATTATAAGAGAATATAACATATAAAAATAAGCACACATAAAACAGTAATGGTTAGCAAAGAAGTCTTGGATAAATCGTTGAAGTTCTTCTGGATATCTATATCATTGGCTATATTGACTAGGAAACAGGAGGATCCTCTTGCTGGTCAATGGCCTTTGATGTAGAGTCGGTAAGCTTGGCTTTCCTCTTTGCTCTCTTCTCTTTCTTTCAGCTTCTCTCTTCTTCCTTCTTTGAGTGCTCTCCAGCCTTTCAGTCAGCATTGCATTGTTGGCTTCCAAGAGCAGCTATCTTCATTTGAGCATCAGCAAGAGCAGACTTGGCAGTAGATAAATCTTTTTCAACCTTTCTAGGTCTCTGATCTGCAACCTCTGGTCATCACTAGTTGCTGTTGAATAGAATGCATACTCCCCAAACTCTCTGAAAGGGTAATCAGCCTAGATTCTCTGTCCTCTAGCAGATCTTTCAAGTCTTGGATTCTCTTGCATTCCTCCTCCTGATTGGACTTAAGGATTTTGTCAGAAAGATCCTCATGAATACGGTTCAACTTGTCACGGAGGAAGAGGCCAGTATCGCCCAGATCGGCACGAGTAACAGGCACTTGCATATTTTTCAGTATCCCCTTCAAGGTAACTGAAGTATTCATACATACTGTTCAGTACCACGGGTTTTGACAGACCAAGAGAAGAATGCATCAGGAAGGAAGGAATGAAGTCTTCATTGATAATATCAGCATCTTCTACAGACCTTCAGGAGCAGGCACAGATAACTCGTCATCAGAAGATAGAACAATCAGTAACGGAGAAGCTATACAGGAGAGGGAGCAGCTGGCAGAGGCAAAACTTGTTGAAGAAAAGAAGCATCAGCAGCATATCTGTCAGCAAGAAGGAACTCAGCAGGAACAGATGTGGAGGCAACAAGATCGGCAGAAGTTACATCAGCACGACGATCGGCAAAGGAAATGAAGGATGAATAATAACTGCACGTTCAACCGGCAGATGGAACACACCATTGTCCTCCAGAGAAAGAAAGATAGCCAGGATAAAATTCAAATAAGCACGACCTTCAAGAATCATGGTCATTAACCCGGCATTCATTAGCCTTGAGGTATAAACCATATGATCGGCACGCTGTCTTGGATGGAACATCGGCAGGTTAATGCAAGAGCAGCAGATTTCACCAAGTGAAAAAGACCTCGAGAATTAGTGGCTCGGTATTCAAGAATGTCATGGAGTTCATCATTTATCATCATGCATCTCATCATCAGTCCATTTGTGGCGATGCTGACTTCCTTGGGTATGGACCAGGTAGATTAGATTTTTTGCCGCCATTTTGAGCTTTCCTGGAAAGCAATGGAGAGGTTCAAAGCTGGTGGTCCTTTCCCTTGAGCTTGGAGACCCTGGGAGCTTCCCTTTCCTTCTTTTGAACTCAGGTTTAATCCAGGCAAGAAAGTAAGCCGTTCACTAGTTGAGCCCGGAAGAAATTAGTGATTGGGGCCAAAAGGATTTGGAATTGATCGGAGAGAATTTGTCGGCAGCTCTATATAATCATCAGGATCTATTTCATCTGAGCTGTCATTCCCACCAGCAGCTGCGGCAATAGGAACAGGTTGTGCTTCATCAGCAACAACTGGAGCAATGAAGGCCTCGGGAGCAGGAAGCAAAGGGAAGGAAATAGGAGAAAATAAAGCATCCTGAAATTCCTCAAATTGTAACTCAGCAGCAATCAGAGCATCAAAGTCAGCATTATGATCTTGATTGGCAATCTCTGTATCAGCACCTCCTCCCAACTCACAATCTCTCTAACCACCAGTAGGAGCTACCAGAATCACATCAGCAGAAGAGATAGGGGCCTTAATAATCTGAGTGTCGGCAGTTGGCTCAGATGGATGAGTGTCGGTAGTTGGCTCATCAGCATACACATCAGCAATGACCTCTTCATCAGCACAATCTCCTCCTGATATCAGCAAGCCACCAACTTCATCAGCAGATTGAGTTTTCTTAGTTCCTCAATTGATGCAAGTTGTCTTCTTTAACAATCAGAGGTTGAGTGTCCATAGTTTCCTCAACTTGATTCACAAAGGATTTCATCAGCAGTCCTGGTTTCATCAGCAGGTTGAGTTTCTGAAGTTTTCTCAACAGTCTGTTCAACAGACTTATCAGCAGATCCATGCTCAGAGCCATCACTAGCTAGAACTGAGTCAGCAAATGCTTCAGCAGAAGATATAGAAGTAGGGGCAGCAGCTGCATGAGCTTGATCAGTAGAGGGCTTTTTGAAGACAATGCTTATCGGCATCTTATCATACTCACCGATGGAATCAGAAGAAGTGATTGTTTCACCAGCAGCTTTGTGAGAGCAAACAAAATCAGCAGTATCAACAGAACTGACTGGAGTTGGAATGGGTAAGATTGCTGGTGAAGGAACTTGTGCAGGAATAGATGTAGATGCTGGTGTAGAAGCAGCTCTAGCCTTAATAAAGGCCTCTGAATCGTTCAGCAGATTCAGTGTAATCCTCTGCACATTCTTCACAAATTGAGTAGCTTGAGCACTCTAGCCCAGCCCTTCATTATCGTTGAAGTTCAGCAAATCATCCTCATCTTCTGGTCTTCCCAACTGATAAGGATCTTGTTCATCAAAGTTCATCAGCTGGTTGAAGACTGAGGCATAGGCGACCCATACGTCTTGCACCATCAGATCCTGTCTGATCCTATCTTGAAATAGATAGACTTGATTCCAAGGAAGGGGTAGCAAATCAAAATACCTTCCAAAGTTTAATCTCAACTCACTTTCTGACAACCTTTGAAATTTCTGAACAGGCACAAACTTCTTTTTGAACATATCGGTGACCCTGTTCAGACTTGTTAAATCAACATAATCAGCACGATTGCCAGGGGGAACTGTCTCCTTCCTTTCCTCATGAAATGAAGCAACCGGCGAACAAACGGATGGAGATGATCAATGGGGAATACCAATTCTTTGATAAGACCTTATTGGTGAAGACCAATGGTTTCTGAAGAATATATGAAATGATGGGTTTCTGATTGGCTTGCATTTTCTGACGGAGGGTCCAGAGGCTACATCAGCAGCAGCATGGAGCTCAGGCAAGTATGGAAGATCTAGAATTCCCTTTTGAAGAGGGACTCTCACCTTAAGTCAGAACCAATCAGTCTTCTTCTCTTAGCCATTTCATCGGCAGCATCGTTTCAGACTTGATAACCACAGAGGGAGCAGTAAGTGTTGCACCGGCAAAAAGAGATGGTGCAAACCTGATCTGCTTAGCTCTTGGATCAGTAGAAGGAATTTGAGAGGAAGGAACTTGAGCAACTGAAGGCTTTGGCTTTGGAGCAGCAGGGAGATCATCAGAAGATACAACCTTTGACTTCTTGACTTGAGGTTTATCAGCAGCTTTGACTAGCCTTCTCTTCTTTAGAGCTGCTGGAGTGGAATCGGCAAGAATCCTGTCAGCAACTGGAGTAGGAGTAGAAACGTCAGCAGGGGCTACATCAACAACCTTGACAACTTTCTTTGCCTTCTTCTCTTAGGGGTACCAGCAGCAGGAATAACAATTGTGCTGGTAGGAGCCTTCTTGGAAATCCTATTCCAATCGGTAAGCTTAAAGGATTTGAGATTATCAAAGTCAAGACTAGGGGGTGCCGGTGAAGCCCTCGCAATTGCTGAGTTACGCCTCAAGATGGTGCTAATCAGCATGTAGTGGTATCCTTTACCGGGATGAGCTTTGTTCTTCTTTCTATCCTCCTTATACTTAACGGCAGCAATGGCGATGACCCTAAACAGGTAGGCACACCAGTTGAACTCTTCTTGCAACATGATGGCTGCTATTGCTTCAAACTGGACATCAGTAACATGGCTGTGAGAGCCAGATCTGCAAACCAAACATCTATCCACAATCTCTGCAAGGGCAAAGAATCTTCTTCTGTAGTGAGCTTTGAGATGGTTATCTCCACTGAGTCTGGGACCGGTTCCCCTCATAAGGGTCCATGCCTTGTCCAAAGTCTGTTCATCAGTAATGGAGTCAGCACCCTCATTCCCAAGCAGAGGAATACTTCATGAATAGAAGAGGAGTAACGGAGATAGGCACGCCGGCGACGGTTGAGGCGATGGAGACGAATACAGAGGAGTCATTGCGATCAGTGATGACGGAGGCATTTGAGAAGAACTCTTGAACTTGACCAAAAAATATAAACTCAATACCCGTTGGAGAGATGAAGGAGTCTAGAAGAGAACCAATCAGAAGATTCCTCAAGAATTCACCGTCAAGGGTGTCGTCGAAGAAGGTGGAGTCAACATAGCCTCCATAGATATCCTTTTCGTTGCTAGACATTTTCTGCAAAATCACTCAAAAGATCTCACAAGTTAGAATAAATTAGTTCAAAATAGATTGAAATGCAAGTGTAAAAACATCAAGTAGTTACCAGAAAATAGTGTTAACTCTGGTTGAAGAACGTAAGAGAGAATGAAAGAAGATGAACAACACAAGCAGTAGAGATATCAAGAGAGAGTGAAGAGCGAAAAGACCAATAGGATTTTAAGTAAGGCTTATATATGTTATGGAAGAGAGAGAGAGAGAGAGAACAGAAAGGGTTTGCATGGGAGAAAGAGAAATAATGATGAGTTTAACTGTAGCGAATACCTCGGAGAACGTGTGCACACAATGCATTAAATGCACGAACCGGACGGTTTAATTTAGACGGTTAAACTTAGGAGAGAGAAAGGGTAGAAACGACAACAATAAAGTTTAAGGTTACCTTTCTGATTTACCACAAAGAGTTAGGATAAATCTTTGACACGATTTAGGTAAAGCGGAGAACACACGTGTTAGAGAGGAGGTGTGACCGATTGTACCTTTGATTTGACTAAGCTTACGTCATATGTCAGAAAATCCTTATCCATTTGAATTGAGATCTACCGATGAATTTTGAATTTTGAATTTTGAAAATCGGTAAGACATGGTTCGGCAAGTTGTTGATCAGCAAGATATTTACCGGCATGATGTTGGTCGGCAAAATAATTTTTGATCTGCTGATTTTATCGGCAGACTAACACAAGTAGCAAAGTCAGTACAATTTTAACCATAATAATCAATCATACCTAGTTCACCTCTGAGGAATTCAAATCTTTTCTGATCTAAGGGTTTTGTCAGTATGTCTGCTCTTTGGTAGTCGGTATGAACTTTGAGCAGCACCATATTTCCCTTTTCAACATGTTCCTTCAGAAAATGATACTTGATGTCTATGTGCTTGGTTTTGGAATGCATGACCGGGTTGTTTGAAACTGAGATAGCAGATTGGTTGTCACAATAGATGGGACAAACTTGAGATGGAACTTCATAGTCAACAAGTTGCTGCTTCATCCAAAGGATCTGTGAACAGCAACTGCCGGCAGCTATGTACTCAACTTCAGTAGTAGAAGTGGAAATTGATGCTTGCTTCTTACAGGACCAAGACACCAATCTATCACCAAGAAATTGGCAAGTTCCACTAGTACTTTTTCTGGTCACCCTACAAGCTGCAAAGTCTGCATCTGAATAACCTATTAGATTAAAAGATGAATCTCTAGCATACCATAATCCAAGGTTAGCAGTGCCACATAGATATTTAATGATACGTTTAACAGCTTGCAGATGGGATTCCCTAGGGTCAGCTTGAAACCTGGCACAAACACAAACAGCAAACATAATATCTGGTCTACTGGCAGTAAGATAGAGGAGTGAGCCGATCATACCTCGGTAGAGTATCATATCTACTTTCTTACCAGACTCATCCTTATCTAAGTGAATGTTAGTGCCCATAGGTGTGCTTTGAGAGTGAGCATTGTCAAAGCCAAACTTCTTGATTAATTCTTTTGCGTACTTGGCTTGACTGATGAATATTCCCTCATTGGATTGCTTGACTTGAAGTCCAAGGAATATGTTAGTTCTCCCATCATCCTCATCTCGAACTTGTTCTGCATTAGCTTCTCAAATCTCTTGCAAAGTGATTCATTAGTAGAACCAAAAATAATATCATCGACATATATTTGAACAAACAATGAATGACCCTTGTGCTTGGCGACAAATAAAGTAGTATCGATTTTACCTCGAGTGAAACCTAAGCCATCACTAAGTAAGAACTTAGATAGGGTTTCATACCATGCCCTTGGAGCTTGCTTTAGGCCGTAGAGAGCTTTCTTCAATCGGTAGACATGATCAGGCTTCTTGGAGTCCTCGAAACCAGGTGGTTGTTCAACATACACAAGTTCTTGGAGTTCTCCGTTTAGGAAGGCACTTTTCACGTCCATTTGATATAACTTGAATTCTTTGAAGGCAGCATAGGCTAAGAAAAGTCTTATAGCTTCCAATCTTGCAACAGGAGCAAATGTCTCATCGTAGTCAATTCCTTCTTCTTGTCGGTAGCCTTTAGCAACTAAACTTGCTTTGTTTCTAACAATATTCCCAGCTTCATCCAATTTATTCCTGTAGACCCATTTTGTACCGATCACTTGTTGAGATAATGGTCTTGGCACTAGTTCCCACACATTTGATCTTTCAAACTGATTTAGCTCCTCCTGCATAGCTTCCACCCAGCCAGGATCAGCAAGAGCTTCTTCAGTTTTCTTTGGTTCTATATTGGAAACCATAGCAGATGAGAAGAGACTCTCGGCGAATGCTCTACTAAGGTTCCTTGTCAATCTTGGTCCAAAGACATCACCAATCACATTCTCTAGTGGATGATCACGAACTGGTCTAACTTCTTTCAGCAAATCTTGTCTGACTGTATCTTGTTGGAGTGATTCTAGAGGAGGATTAAGATCAACAGATGGAGAAGGAGAATTAGAGTTCTGGGTGTGAGGTGGATTAGATTGAGAGCTTGTTGGGAATGGTCTTATAACAGAAATTGGTTGAGGGCTAGATCTGTCTTCAGGATGATCAGCAGAATTTGCATCGGCAAATGGATTATGAAAGTTATCGGTAAGATCATATTCTGCCGATGATGGAAAATAGTGAGTATCTGCTATTTTTTCTACTGAAATGACTAGATCAGCAGCTGGTACTTGACCTGCAGGGTTAGAATTACTGGATTCACCTGTCTCATGAGCACTAGAAGCATTAGTACTGTTTGGAGCCTTGTCAGACTCTAACAAATCAAATTCATCAAAGGTTACATGAACAGATTCAACAATTTTCAAAAGTTTCTTATTAAAAACTCAAAAGGCCTTACTGTGTTTAGCGTATCCAACAAAGATTCCTTCATCAGCTTTCTCATCAAATTTACCTCTGTGCTCTTTACCATTGTAAAGCACGTAACATTTGCAGCCGAATATTTTGAAGAATCCAATGTTGGGAGTTCTGCCTCTCCAGAGTTCTAAGGGGTCTTGTTGTGGAATTTGTTGATGAGAGATCTGTTCTGAGTGAAGCAGGCGGTATTGATGGCTTCAGTCCAAAAATATTTCGGCAGCCAGGCTTCAGCAATCATGGTCTTACCAGCTTCAATGAGAGTTCTGTTCTTTCTCTCAACGACACCATTTTGTTGTGGTGTACCGGCAGCTGAGAAGTTATGGTCTATGCCATGATCATCACAGTACTGAGCAATACCATTGTTCTTGAATTCAGTGCCGTTGTCTGATCTCATGCTGATGATATCGCTTTCTTTCTGAGTTTGTAGTAGTCTGAATAACTTGGTAGCAACGGCATAAGTGTCATCTTTGTGACTGAAAGTTTCCACCCAAGTATATCTAGAGAAATCATCTACTACAACCAAGGTATATCTACTTCCCCCAATACTTGCTGTAGTTGTGGGGCCAAATAGATCCATATGTAGCATTTGGAGGCACTTAGATGTAGACATGCAGGGCTTGCTTCGGAAGGATGATTTATGTTGTTTTCCAAGCTGGCAGGCCTTGCATTTCTTTGCTTGATCAGCAGACACTTGAGGCAGACCGGTAACCAGATTTGAACCGGAAAGCTTGGATAGATATTTGAAGTTCAAGTGACTGAGTCTCTTGTGCCATAGCCATGAGTTCTCACTGATGTTCTTAGCTACAAAACAAACATTAGCAACACCAGTAATAGCACTTAAGTCTACTGCATAAATGTTACCTTTTCTTTTGGCAGTGAGAAGAGTTTCATTGGAAGCAATGTCTTTCATATAGCAACTGGAAGTAGTAAATACACATTGCATTCCTTTATCACAGAATTGTGATATAGATAGAAGGTTGTGTTTCAGACCATCCACAAGAGAGACCTTCTGTACAGTAACTGCACCTCTCTTGATGGTACCTATACCGATGATTTTTCCTTTGGCATTATCACCGAAAACTACTGGGGGACCTGATGCTTCTGAGATATCGGCAAGTAGATCTGCAAATCCTGTCATGTGTCTTGAGCAGCCACTATCTAGAATCCACAAATCCTTGCTTGCACCAATTGAGGCCATGAAGCATTCCTGAAATAAAACGGTATGCTTATGGTCCCCCTTATTCTTGGGTCCGAGGGTTAGTTCCTCTTTGGCAACCACATCTGGCCACCACTAGAGGATGTAACCTCAGTGGGTCCAGATAGGTGCTTCAAGAGGTATTCATGAGCCTTGTGACCATAATCAGAACAATTAGAACATCTCACTTGATTGATAGGCTGTGGGGTCGGTAGAACGTCATTCTGTTTAGTCAGTGCATCGGCAGGACTAGGGAATTGAGCAGGTACAAACTTAGTAGGTTTAAAGGTTTTAGTATTGCCTTTCTTTCCATTCTGTTTACGTTTGGCAGTTACCTTTTTAGGTACTTGTCCATCGGCAGCAGATGTGGTTAGACCGGCAGTACTAGCTCTGCTGATGTATTCACCAAGAATACCGTTATCGGCAGACTCAGTATCAGCAACCTTAACATATTTTTGTTTGTGCTTGTCATTCCTTTTGTTCTGGTTCTTAGGATACTTCATTGCCACAGCACTGTATATTGGCTTAGCATCCTTATGCACTGAGTTAACAGGACTACATTCAACTTTCTCATCCTTTTTCTCGGTCGCACAAGTTTCAGTAGAGCTACTGCTGCTGGAATCAAATCCTAACCCAGATTGGTCCTTATATGACATTTGGGTCTGTAGGATTGTTTCAACATCAACTCTAGATTTTGTGTAAGAATCAACAATCCTTGAGAGATGATTGTTTCTTTTCACAAGATCTTCGATCTGAGCTATCAATACTGCTACTTGGATTTTGAGATCCAGGTTTTCTTTCTTTAGAAGAACAGACTCAAGCTCATGTCCTTTGAGAACCTTAAGTTCAGACACAAGCAAGTCATTCTCTGCAGAAATTCTATTGAAATCAGCAGCCATCACTTTATGAACGCTACTCAGTTTCTCATGATCAATAAAAAGTTCATCCATTGTCTCTACCATTTCAGCTTTGGATATTTCAGGAAAGGGGTCAGCTGAAATTTTGGGGGCAGAGGGAATAGGTTTGGGAGAGAAGTCAGGTAGAGAAGAGATGGGTTTAGATAAGCTATTGGCAATGCTGGGATGCTCGGTGAATGAGAATTTTCTGGTCATTGGTAAGGGTTTAGGTGTGATGGTAGTGAATTGAATAGAGTTACACTGACCATAGAGAGAGGCTCCCACTTGGTGAACTCTGTACCCATTTGGGTTCTCTGCTTTGACACTAATCTCTTTGACGTGTGGTTGAGGTCTTCCAGTAGCTTCTTCTCTGACTGGAGATCTTGGAGGGGATGGATCTCGGTAGACTGGAGTCGGCAATGTGGATGTATCGGCATCTTCCAAGTCTAGGGCGACAAAGCTTACATCGGCATCTTCATCTTCATCGGCATCTTCATCTGAGTCAGTTTCACACCAAACCGGCAAGGCCTTTTTTGTGCTTTCATCGGCAACAAAGCTTCGAGACTTGGGATGTCTCTTGTTGAATGACTTCCTCACATACTCATATTTTGGTTGAGGACATTTAGAAGCAAAGTGACCAGGTTTTCTGCAGTTGAAGCAAACAAGATCACCTTTGTTGTTCTTTCCGTCGGTAGCACTTGTTGATGGTTTGTTGTAGCTTGCTGGTTTTTGAAAGGTTGGTGTGAATGATTTTGGTTGCTGGTAGTTTACTTTCTGCATCCTTTTGAAGTCCTTAAACCTTTTGTAGTTTCTAGCGAAGGCGGCAAATTCGTCTTCTTCCATAGGCTGTTCTGAGGTAGTTGCAGGGGTTTTGGAGCTGCAGGGTATAGGATGGGGATCTATAGGAGGGAATTTGTTTGAAGGGAAGGATATCTGTGACTGAGCTGATAGAGACAAGTTTTTGAAATTTCTATCGAGAACGTTAAGTTTTTGCAGTTCTCTCTCATACAGAAATAGACTAGATACAAGATTCTGAATAGAAGTCTTGTTCAAGTCTCTCACTTCTCTAACAGCGGTGACCTTGGTATGATACTCATTTCCCAAAGAACTTAGAAAATGAATATTCAGGTCTTTCATAGTATAAATCTTTCCTAATGAAGCACATAAATTACTTACCTCGCAGAATCTGTCGTAGGCACTCCTTAGTGATTCACCATCTTGTTTCTTGAAGGATTCAAACTCAGCAACACAATCGTAGAGTCTGTTGTCCTTTACCTGCTCATCACCTTCAAAGTATGCAAGGAGCTTGTTCCAGCATTCTTGAGCCGTTGAGCACAAGTCAATGAGTTTATATTGCTTGTCGTCCAAACCACAAGAAATAATGTGGCATGCTTTTCCATCTAGGGCAGCTGAAAGTTTTTCGTCCTCAGTCCATTCCTCTCTTGGTTTCTCGACCAAGGTTTCTTCAATCTGAACATGGGTTTCTTGTTCAGTGTCACGATCAGCATGTTGTGTCAGCGGAGTGGAGGGAATAGGTCTATAGGTGGTTGAGACTTTTAAAGGAATGATTGGACCACCTTCTATGACCTTCATCAACTGATCATCGATTGAGTTCATATACTTTATCATACGAGATTTCCAGACACCAAACTCGTTGACATTCAACAACGGTATGGTAGTGATGTTAAATGACTGCATGATTTTTCCTGCCATGGTATCGGCAATACAAGCTGCAAAGCTTGGAAATTTCTTTCAAAATTCCAAGCTCTGATACCAATTGTTAGGCCCAATTGGTAGGAAAATAGGCTAGAGGGGGGGTGAATAGCCTTTTTAAAACTTTTACAAAGAGACACTTATAAATGCAAAGTCACTTAACAGTTTGCAAACTATTATCAGTAAGCGCAGCGGGTAAAATATGACTTAGTTTTAACTCACACAAAATCAGTGTATAAGAGATTTTCAGAGCTTAGTTTGAACACAAAGTTGTTTCTAAAAGTTCAATGCAGTTTCAAGAGATTGGTCAATGGAAATTACAATGAATCAGTACGAACATATGCAATCTGCTGGTGATAGAATTCCAACCGGCAATGATAAGGTAAGCAACAGAGACACAAGGATTGGGAGAGGTTCACAGTGTAAATACTTCTACGTCCTCTACCAAGTTTGGTCAGAACTTGGATTGGGTTAAGAGTACTATTAGATATCTCTAGTCTATTACAAGCTCGGCTTTGCCGGTATACAAAGACTAAGTTCTAGAAATTTCTAATGGATCGTAAAACAATTCTGACCAAGTGTATTTGAGCGGCAAGTTCAAGAGAACTTATCTCACTTAGGTGGGTGTGTGAATAACTTAAACAACGTATTCCTTATATGATCTAGTTTGGGAATACTAACAATGTTGTTTGAGTTGGTGCACAAGTGTATGTCCTATTAAATGATCTAATGATTATCTGGACACAGAATGTTTGAGTCTTTAATGAATACTCAAAAACATTCAACTCTCTTCAATGCTCTATTTTCACCAACCCTCTTCAATGCTCCAAGTCCACTATTTATAAGAGGAGTAAATGTCTTGAGTCTTGTAGAAGAAGGCTTGCAATTTGAATATCCAGCTGGGTAGTTCAGGAGCATTAAATACGGTATCTTTAGCATTAATGGCGAAGATATGTGGTACACGCATGCTCGCAAAAGTCTGATGGGTAAAGACCCATTTGTCTCAACCGGTTACCTGCAAAAAGCAAGTAGGGACAGAGTATAGCTAAAAGTAGCTATGTGTCAGACGGCGCAGCAATCATTACAGAGCATGTAAACTACTTTTAGATAAAACAGTAAGAAAGGACAGGGACAATCAGCAAGGTTGACTTTAAGATGAAACGATGTAACCTGACTGACAGTACAGACTGTCTTTCTATATCGGCAAGTTGAGAATGGAGTTGATCGGAAACTTGTTTAGCAAGTTGATCGGCAACTTGTCGCATGTTTAAGAATAGAGTTGATCGGCAACTAGTTTTACTGGTCTGCTGATTTGCTTCCTCTTGCTGGTTTGCCTTGTTTGAAGAGTTGGAATACACCTGTGCTGGTCACCAAGAATCCTAAGAATACCTTATAAGGGTTCTAATAAAATTGGGGGATCCTAAGTGATAGCTATGATTGGGATTAAGCAATTCTATGTCCTAAACATATATTTGAACAACACCTTCATACTTAGCCCAGATCCTCAAGCAAAAACACTTTAGTTTTCTTGTGCTCTCAATCTCATAGATCTAAAGAGCCTTGATACTAAGAACACACACGCACCTCTTTAAGTTTGATCACTTAGATCTTTCTTTAAGAGATACACCGGTTTTGTCTATGATTTGTTCTTTTATAGATAATAGATCTTGAGTTAATATTGAACTCAAACATTGTAATTTGTAATACTCACTCATATTATAAGATCTCTATTAGAAATCCAATACTAACCATCTTGGTAGAAGACGTAGATCATTTCCCGATCGAACCGCTCCAAATAGCGTGTACTTACTTATTATCATTTACTTTCAAGTTTATATCTTATCTCACTATTTGCTTGTTTAATCATTGTATATTGATTGGATTGAATTGTGTTGTGTTTGTTTCTCATTTGCCTTAGTTTCATCTTTCACTCACTTTGAGCCAAAATACTTAGAGTGTGTGTGCGCCCCCTTTATCATACTTTGCGCCTATTTCCATTACTAAATTCTGATGTGCATTTCACTCACTCACTTAGGCACATTTCATAACACATAATTGATAAAGTTTGCATTTGCAATTGAGTTTTTCAAGGGTACGAAAAGAATTTCAAAATAGCTATTCACCCCCCCCCCTCTAGCTATTTTTATACCCTTGTTGCCCCTTTGGGACCAACAGGTAGAGAAAAAGAATGGTAAATGGAGAGTTTGTGTCTACTTCATGGACCTGAACAAAGCATGCCCTAAGGATCCTTTTCCTCTTCCGCATATTGACACCTTGGTAGACGCTACATCAGGACATGAGATCTTGACATTCATGGACGCATCTTCAGTATTTCAGCAGATTCAGATGGATCCATCCGACCAAGAAGACACCGCCTTCATTACACCCACATGTATATATTGTTATATTGCTATGCCATTTGGACTAAGAAATGCAGGTGCAACGTACCAGAAGCTTGTCAATATGATGTTCAAGGACCAGATTTGAGGCACCATGGAGGTATACATCGATGATATGGTAGTCAAGTCAAAGAAAGCTGAAAACCATATCTGAGATCTCACTCAAGTATTAGACATCCTAGATGCATTCAATATGAAGCTAAATCCAACAAAGTGCAACTTCGGCAAGAAGTCAGGAAAATTCCTGGATTATATAGTGACACAAAGAGGAATAGAAGCAAGTCCGCAACAGATAAGAGCAATCCTCAACCTGACGTCGCCTCAGACCGTAAAAGATGTTCAAATATTGACAGGAAAGGTAGCAGCCCTTAAAAGATTTATCTCAAAATCCTTAGAAAGGTGCAAGCCATTCTACGATATCTTGAAAAAGAATAGCATATTCGAGTGGACAGGACTACATGAGAAGACATTTCAGGAATTGAAACAGAACCTTTCAACATCTCCATTGCTAGCAAAACCACAAGAAGGTGAACCCCTATATGTAAGTAAAACTCTTTTAGATGCGGAAACTAGGTACTCCCATCTAGAAAAGTTGATCTTAGCTTTAATTACTGCTTCAGTTAAATTAAGGCATTATTTTGAGACTCATATTATCTATATTCGTACTAATTATCCAATTAAGAATGTTATGAGAAATCCAGAAATGTCTGGAAGGATGGCAAAGTGGTACGTCCAGCTGAGCACGTATAATATCAGATATGAACCAAGGACAGCAATTAAATCACATGCACTTGCAGACTTTGTGGCAAGCTTCAGTCCAAGTATGCAATCAGGAGTAGAACTTGAGGTACAACAGCTTCAAGACGACGACATCCTCCTCAAGTGGACACTATTTATAGACAAAGTGTCCAACATGAGAGGAACGGGTCTAGGAATTGTCCTGAAGTCACCATAAGGGGACATCATACCCCCAGGCGATAAGCTGCGATTTTAAAGCCACCAACAACAAAGCAGAATATGAGGCCTTGATTGCAGGATTAACCGTCGCCCTAGACCTCAACATTAAGGAAATTCAGGTATACAGTGATTCATTATTATTGGTTAACCCTTTCAATGGTTCTTATGCATCTAAGAACGCCAAGATGACATCATATCTGGGGATCGTAAAAATCCTATCAAGCAAATTCCAAAGCTTTTCCTTAGAATAGGTACCTAGAGGGGAAAATTCTCAAGCACACGCTCTTGCTAACCTGGGATCAGCCTTCAAAAGTGCCTCTCAAACCAATATACCAATCATTCATGTCAACATTCCTGCTGTGGGAAAATTAGAACTCTTCAGCATAAAAGACGACATCCAAGAAGATTAAGCCGGTCAGACGGAAACTTCTTGGACCACTCCCATCATCAAGTATCTTCAAGACGGCACCATCCCAACTGATGAGAAGAGTGCCAGAGCATTTAGGGTAAGGAATTCAAGATATTTGTTAATAGATAATGTGTTGTTCAAGAAATCTTTTGCAGGTCCATATTTGAGATGTCTTGAACCCGATAAAGCTAAAGAAGTTCTTATGGAGTTGCATGAAGGAATATGTGGTAATCATTTTGGGGGCAGAATATTGTATACCAAAGCTCTAGGATGGGTTACTTCTAGCCAACAATGCGTCAGATGCCACAAACTATGCCAAGAAGTGTGATTCCTATCAGAAGCATGGCGACATCCTGCACCAAATGGCAGAATTGCTTCATCCTGTTCTTTCCCCCTGGACATTTATGACGTGGGGAATGGACATTGTGGGTAAACTACCTAAAGCACCAGGAGGAAAGGTATTCATGCTTGCAATGACATACTACTTTTCCAAGTGGGTAGAAGCAGAGGCGTACATCCAAGTCCGTGACAAAGAATTCATCTCCTTCATCAAGAAAAACATCTTCAGCAGATTTGGTATTCCTTCAGAGATAGTCTGCGACAACGGTTCCCAATTCATCATTAAGAAGACGACGGACTTCTTAATTAGTTGGGGAGTCAAATTGGTGACATCCTCTCCTGTACATCCTCAAGCCAATGGACAAGCAGAATCAAGTAACAAGATCATAATCAACAACTTAAGAAGAGGCTAGATCAGAAGAAGGGGCGATGGGACAAGGAACTTCCATTCGTCTTATGGGTGGATAGGACCACACCCAAGAATACAACAGGACATATACGGGTTATTGACATCTGAGCAGTACGATGCCAACCTGACTCATGATTTGGATACCATTGACGAGCTAAGAGACCTAGCTAAGATCAGGATGGCAGCTTATCAATAGAGTATTGCACGGTCGTACAAAAAGAATGTCAGGTTGAGGAAATTTCAAGTTGGTGACTTGGTATTGCGTAAGGTTTTCCAAAACACAAGAGAACTCAATGCTGGAAAATTGGCTCCAAAGTGGGAAGGTCCATACTTGATAGATGCGAAAGCAGGAAAAGGCTCATATTGGCTATCTACTCCAGATGGCGTTAGGATCCCAAGGGGTTGGAATGCAATCCACCTCAAAGCATACTTTATGTAAGTCATAGTCTGTCCATTTCATTCAAGAAATCAGGTATGAATTTATTTTGCTTTGTTTACTTTGTGTCATTTCAATTTTGATTATACTTTTTGAACAATTACTGACTTAAGCATCGGAGGGGTGTTAGCTAAGCTAACAACTATCTCTAACATGTTTTTTTTTTGCAAGGAAATCAAAGAAATCTTTTTAGGTCAAGACGACCAACATGCATGGTCAAGATAATAAAACATTCAAGATGTTGACATCTTCCTAGAAGACGACATCTAATGGATAAAGTTCAGGTATGAATTTACCTTTACTTTGTAAGTAATTTCTATTCTTTGAATAAATTACACTTCTTAAAAAAAAATAGAAATATCATGAACTACTAACGCATTACTATTTTTGCAAGATATTAATATTTCTTCTACTAAGGCTTTGAGATTCTATAAAAACAACAGTTTTGAGATTGGCCATCTCATCCTAAGTCTAAGGTACCTAAATCCCTTCAAAGGTTTAAAGAAATTACTTTCTTTCATTTCTATTAAGGTTCATACACCTTCGCCTGGAGCGCACAATTTCAGTATTGATTAAGGGGTGGAATGGGCACGTATGTTTATATGTGCGCACCCCCCATTTCCACTTAGTCAATTACTGATCTAAAGTTGTGATCAAATTGTTATAACATAAACATGTTATCTAATGACAAAGGGTTTTTTTGGCATAGCATGTCAATCAAAGTTGTGCAAAGGATTTAAACATCCTACGCAAGATGACAACACAGTATAGATACCTTGAACCATTCCATTCTTTTCCATTCATAAGTCCTACAGATTACCTAGCCAAATATTTCCCAAAAACAGCCATTGAAAAAAAAACCTAAAGTGTGGAACCAACCCCACACTTCCAAAAACACATTGTTTCGGTCCTTATGGACCATTACATTCCCAAATCCAAAAAACCAAATTGTTTGAATTACAACCAACCTGGGATGCAACCCGTAAAAACCATGTCCAAGAAATTAGCAAAAACCTTTTTAATTGGCTTTCGCCACTGGTGGTGTCATGCTTTCTCCATCTTTTTCTGCAGCTTCCTCCTCTTGCACGTTGACATCTTTGGCACCCGACGACACCTCACCTTCATCCCTGACTTCACCTGACAACCTTTGGATCCCAGCGCGAAGGTGATCCAAATTCCACTTAACATGTTGACCACTCTGATACTCTTCCACCATCCTGATCTGGAGTTGTACCATGCTTTTAGCTGCTGACTTCTTCAAAGCAAGCATGACATTTTCAATTTCTTGTAAATGAGCATCCTCTCTCTCACTTTGTTGCCTCATCAAGTCTAAAATCTCTTTGGTAAGAGCTGCATTCTTCTTTTCTCATTCTCTCTTGTTGTATTGATGGGACAAATTTTATACTATTAACTCCTATGTTTCTATGAGCTTAAATAATGATTTTGGTGTATTTAGATTAGATTTTATGTAATTTTTGGCTAAAATGTATTTTTGGGGTTTATTTGTAATTCGGGAGTATTTTAGTGATTTTATATTTTTACCCGAATGTAATTTATTTACGAGTTAAAGAGATCCCAAAATATGCAAAAGAAAGTCAAACGGGACGGAAGAAGTAGTGGATCAATTGTTTGGTGAAGAAAAGAAAGAAAATCAAATTGGCCCCAAGCCAACGCAGGAGAGAGAGGAGAATCAGTACGTGTGTCTGAAAAGTGTTGGAAGTTGAGGGACTGTTTTGCAATTATTAAAAGACTGCAGGGACCAAACTGCAAATAACTAAAACTCCAGGGACTGAATTGCAAAATGGAGAAGACGGTCCCGTTGATTGATGAATGCGGCGGATCTCTGGCTGGCGGAGGATATATTATTTTTTTCTTTTTTTCTTTTTATTATTATTATTCATTTTATTTTGGACTTTGAAAGAGTCATTATTAGTTTTAGAATTAGATTGGATTAGGTCATTATTCTTTTGACGGGAGAAAAAAAGACTATGTTCTTCTTTTTCTCTCTGGAGCTTTATGTAACCCTTTTCATGGAGAACTAACTCCATTGCTTTGGATTGAAAGCTTGAACCTAATCTATTTCAATTGAGGTAATTTTCTTATTCTTGTGTTTAACCTATTCATAATTTTGCTTGTTCTGATTTTAGATTTGTATCTAAGGTTTGTGGATTTGACCAATTCACTAGTTCTTTTTATGAATTTTTGCTAGAATTCTCTGTTCTGTGCCAGAATTAGGGTTTTCACCGTAGCATCTTCACGAATTATGTATGTGCCATAGTAATTCGGGGAGTAGGCAAAATTAAGCGATTATCTAGTAACCTAGAAAGCGTTCTTGATCTTAGTCTCTTAAATTGAATCAATTAATCGTTAGACCTTTTCTGTGCCAGTCTAGGTTTAATTTTAATTAGGGTTTATAGTGAGTGTGCCACTTCTATAGACTAGACTGTAAGAAGAGACAAAGATTGAAAAACATCTCGTGATCAAGTGAATAGGATTAACGGAGAAAAAAAAGTACCAATGAAATTGAAATAGAGGACGGGGATAGGGATCAATCTGAAGTGCCTTTTAATCATTGTTTTTATCATCTTAGTTTAATTTCCCATCTTAGGAATTAATTACTTCAAAATCAACCCCCAATCTGGTCAAGTGACTTGTTCGCAAATAATTACTGTTCTTCGTGGATCGACCCTGACTTACCCTAATTACATTATTAGTGGCCGAGTTTAGGTCTAATTTAGTAGGCGTGCGACTAAGCCTACCAAATTTTAGCGCCGTTGCCGGGGAACTGTATTTATTTGTTTATGTTCTTATTTTATTTCTTGTTCTTTTTCTTTTTTATTTTTTATTTTTATTTTTAGTTAATTTATTAATATAGTTCTCTTTTTATTTCTTTTTACTTTCTGTTATTATTTTTTTATATATTTTTTTTAGTGTGGTACCTTGTACGGTCCACACCCGTTCTACTGATAATTGCTTGTGAGTCTTGAACTAAAAAGCAGATGGCAGCGTAGACATTGAGACAGAAAATTGCACCAAATTTGAGCGAGCAACCTCATGCCGTCCAATTCCCTGCTTTACCCAAGGGTGTCACTTTTGAGTTGAAGCCGGGTCTGTTGAGCCAGTTACCACACTTCACTGGGATGCCTGGAGAGAATCCGAATCAACATATATCCCAGTTTGTGCAGATTTGTCAATGTATGAAGTCGGTTGCACTACCCTTAGAGCACTTACTACTCAGAGCCTTCTCATTCACTCTGAAGGAGATGGCGAGTGTGTGGTATTATCATCTGCTACCTAATAGTATCACCACTTGGCAGCAAATAAAGGAGGTTTTCTTGGATGAGTTTTTCCCACCGGGTCAGATCAATGTGATGAAACGGGATATTAGTAACATGGAGCAGAAGGTGGATGAAACCTTATATGATTATTATACCAGGTTCCACAAGCTATGCCGGAGTTGCCCGTATCACGGATTCGATGATAACCAGTTGATCGTGTACTTTTATGGGGGGTTGACAATTCAGGATAAGCGGCTGGTTGATTCTTACTGTGGGGGAAGTATTCTAAATAAAACAACTGAGGAGGAGAAAAAGGTGATAGACGAGTTAGCTAAGAGCACAAGAACACATGGCACAAAATCTAGTTTCAGACAGGATAGGGCAGTTGGGTTGAGTGGTGGTGTACCGAGTAAGCTGGAGACAGATGTAGAGGACCTTAAGGGGATGATGAAACAATTGTTGATGGGTCCACCACAGAGTCAGCAGTATTCTACTAGTCAGTATAATCAGTACGGACCACCATATAGGCAGCAGCAGCAGTATCAAAGTAACCCTCTGAGACAGTCTATGGATGATCTGCTTCACTCTTTAGCGCAGTCAGTGAGTAAGATGAATGGTAATTTCCAACAGTGTCAACAGATGACCGATGCGAGTATTAGTAATCTAGAGAGACAAATGGGGCAAATAGCTGATGCGGTTGGGAGACTGGATGCTAGAGAGGCAGAGAAAGTATATTCTGGAACAGAACCGAACCTTAAGCAGAGTGAATGTGCCATGAATTTACGCAGTGGTAAGGACATTGGGAAGGAAGTTGTACTGGAGGAGCCAATGATTGAGGTTGAGAAGGTTGTGCCTACTGAGAAGATCCCGAAGGAGAAGAAGAAAGCTACACCAGAGCCCACAGCTTATGAGCCGGATGTACCATTTCTTGAGGCCTTGCGAGAGCATCGCAAACTGGAGCCTGACAAGGTTATATTTGACACTTTCAAGAGGCTTGAGGTAAACATCTCATTTTTAGACTTATTGCAGACTGTCTCGAGATATGCTAAATTCTTGAAGGAGTTATGCACATTGAAGAGGGATCAGAAGGCGAGAAGTCAGAAAAAGGTGAAGATGAAAGAGCATGTGTCTGCGGTCTATCATAAGAAGATGCCCAAGAAGTGTAGTGATCCGGGCATGTTTGTGATTCCTGTGTCTTTAGGTGATGATTCTGAGCATAAGGCCATGCTTGACTTGGGTGCTTCAATCAATGTCATGCCTTATGCATTGTTTGAAAAGCTCAAGTTGGGACCTCTACAGGATACCAGTGATCCGGGCATGTTTGTGATTCCTGTGTCTCAAGGTTGAAGATGTTTGTTTATTCATTTTCGGCTAAAATGTATTTTTGGGGTTTATTTGTAATTCGGGAGTATTTTAGTGATTTTATATTTTTTACCTGTAAGTAATTTATTTACGAGTTAAAGAGATCCCAAAATATTCAAAAGAAAGTCAAACGGGACGGAAGAAGTAGTGGATCAATTGTTTGGTGAAGAAAAGAAAGAAAATCAAATTGGCCCCAAGCCAACGCAGTAGAGAGGGGAGAATCATTACGTGTGTGGATTAAAATCCGAGGCGGGAGTGTAAGGATCCCGCCCCGTGTGGAAACGCGACGAGTATGGGGGCGAAACGCCAAACACGGTTATCACGCAAAACATAACGGAGTCGCCACATTTGTTAATTATTTAAACCCAAAAAATGGAAAGGTTAGAGATTCTATTAGTTTGGAGGTCAGGTTACGCCTTGGGAAGAGTTTTACGTCACCCAAGTCACCTCGGATAGGACCGAGTCTCCCTAGCGTTAGTTAACAAAGTGCGTGTGTGTGTGTGTGTGTTTCAAAAATGAGAGAAACTGACTTTTAACAAAACTGGTTAATTATTTAACAGAAAAGGGTTATTTTGCAAACATTCTGACCAATAAGGAAAGAAACTGAAAAATACACTCCCCGGCCAACGTAGCCGTACGGATGGGGAGGGCATTCCATGGATTTTTGACAGTTTATCATAAAACTGTCCAGTTGCAGGCAAAACAGAGTGTTTTTGCTGAAACTGGACTGAGATGATCATTTTCAGTTATTTTCTTTAATAAAAACATGGATTAAATCATCCCTATATCATTGATCACTAGTTGGACACCAAAAACAAAGGTTTTGGGTGTGATCAAGACAATCATTGGGGAAATTTAAAAAAAAAGGTGATGAACAAGCCTTTTGGGCTAAAATGACCATTTGATGAGTAAAGATTGAAACTTTACCATCAATATGGACTTATGATGCAAGATTAAACCTTTAGGGACAAAAATATAACATAAAGATTGAATATTTATGTCCCATGCTTGGTGATTTGTGGCTAGGTCATGGTTGGGATGATAAAGATTGAAACTTTATCACCCAATCATGACTCTCATGGCCAAACAAGAACAAAATCAATATGAAATTTAACAAATCATGATCATCCTTAGGTTTTATCCCATAATCACACACTAGGCATGAAGGGAACCTTGAATCACCTCATGATTTGGTTCCAATATACATATATAATCATAATATATAGCTTGAGAGGACAAACTTGTATAATATAACATATATATAGTGCTTGAAATGGAAAAGACTTTCAATGGAATGTATAGTGCTTGAATGGACAAGGCTTGCAAGAATAATAAGAAATAACACAAGAATAAGCAATAATATGAACAATAATGAAAGAGTTTGAGATGAAGAAGAAGATGGGGAGAAGGAGGGTTCACCTATGATAGTTATGGCCTATCTTCCTCTCTTTTCACTCAAATGTATGTATCACTCACTTTCTGCTCTTAAACTAGCAGAGTATCAGCTCACAAAACGTTTTCTCCCCCCATGAAATGATCAGCATGGGGTTCAATTTATAGAGGCTGAGGGTGCCCAACATAGCCGTACGGCTAGGGACCTCATGTGCCCAAACCATCCGTACGACTCAATCTAGCGAGCTTCAGGATTTTTCTAAGGTTTATTCCAGAACAGTCCTAGAATGTTTGGTTTATCCTAGTGAGGTCCTGGCCCATCGGTTTATCCCTGAATGGCACCAAGAATTCCTCTAAAGTTGGTCAATTTCAGATTGGGGTACTTACAGAGCCCCTCGGCAACATCGCTTTTGAAGAAAGCGGGGTTGTCGACAAAATAAGCATCCCAATCTGATGGGAGGACGGCTTGGCCGATTTGGTTCTATGTCTGGACCTAGAGGTATAGGATTCCTACGTATCCCGCTCGTGGAGAATCAAGCCTAACGTAGTTCGGGTGACAGAGTTTAAGGCTACTCAAACCTATAAGCATCCCAATCCGATGGGAGGACGGCTTGGCCGATTTGGTTCTATGGCTGGACCTAGAAGTATAGGATTCCTAAGTATCCCCTCGTGGGGAATCAAGCCTAACGTAGTTCGGGTGAGAGAGTTTAAGGCTACTCAAACCTATGGAACTTAATCCTTAATTTTCATCCTGGGCTCACGACCAGGACTTTCACAATTTTCATATTTCATCATGGGCGCACAACCAGGACTTTAACAATTTTCATATTTCATCCTGGGCGCACGACCAGGACTTTCACAATTTTCACATTTCGTCCTGGGCGCACGACCAGGACTTTCACCTCATGATTTGGTTCCAATATACATATATAATCATAATATATAGCTTGAGAGGACAAGACTTGTATAATATAACATATATAGTGCTTGAAATGGACAAGACTTTCAATGGAATATAAAATGCTTGAATGGACAAGGCTTGCAAGAATAATAAGAAATAACACAAGAATGAGTAATAATATAAACAATAATGAAAGAGTTTGAGATGAAGAAGAAGATGGGGAGAAGGAGGGTTCACCTATGATAGTTATGGCCTATCTTCCTCTCTTTTCACAACTTTCAAACTCCTAATCTGGACTTACGAAGGACTGCCGACAACTCCTTACAAATCAAATGGGCTTACGTCACGCCGGACTGCCCGCGCAACCAAATGGTTTGACTCTTACTTGGTCATCCTAAACGCTTCGATCAACTTTAACTCACGGGAGGTTGACGGAGAAACTGGGACAAGGACTAGCCTAAAAGTGACCACTTCGTGTCGAGGCTTGGATTTGGTCAACACTACTCTATGGCATGATTGACACATTTTCTTAATACCGGGAAAAGCCTAGGGGCGACCCTTAAGGTGCATTGTTGGACGCAAAAGTCCAAGGTTTTGGAAAATCATTCTTTTTACACACCCTCAAATGCCCATGCAATTTGAAAGGGGACAACACAAAATTCAAGATACACCCTCAAATGCCTAACGCGATTTGAAAGGGGACGGACCAAAACATAACACACCCTCAAATGTCCGACGCGATTTGAAAGGGGGACAACGCAATATTCAAAATACACCCTCAAATGCCCAACGCGATTTTAAAGGGAAAAAACACAATTTTTTCACAAAACACACCCTCAAGTGCCCGACGCAACTTGAAAGGGGACGACACAATATTCAAAATACACTCTCAAATGCCCAACGCGATTTGAAAGGGAAAAAACACATTTTTTTCACAAAACACACCCTCAAGTGCCCGAAGCGACTTGAAAGGGGAAAAACACATCTTTTATCAAAAGCATGATGCTAAAAGGGAAAATTTCCAAAGTACTCATTCCTCAAGGTGAATCTTTTAAT
The DNA here is from genome assembly GCA_026119855.1 of Campanula takesimana. Taxonomy (NCBI): domain Eukaryota; kingdom Viridiplantae; phylum Streptophyta; class Magnoliopsida; order Asterales; family Campanulaceae; genus Campanula; species Campanula takesimana. The sequence goes on along the minus strand of JAOWBW010000190.1, from coordinate 1,744,283 downwards.
GAAGCATGTCAGTCAAATTTTAATTTTAACTTAACCATGAGGTTTGTTATTCATAAAGTCCTTTGGAGCTTTGTCCATTTCTTAGGAGCGATCGAGAGTGGAGAACCCCTTTTGTCGTCGATGTTGGGGTAGCCCCATGTCCTTGTTGGCGTCGATGGCGGAGTAGCCCCAATATCATCTTCTGACCTTTGGAATGAGGTTAGGAACCAATTCCTTTTTCATGACGCACCCTTTCTTTTGCCTAGGCTGCCCTTGCGGGTTTTCAACCTAGCGGGCTACTTTTTTGTGTCTTTCATGGCACACCCTATTTTTTGCCTAGGCCGCCCTTGCGGGTTTTCAACCTAGCGGGCTACTTTTTTGGTGCCTTTCTTTCTAGTTTTCTCTCTTTTTTTATGAGTGATCCAGCCGACTCGACGGGACGGGGACTCAATATATCTTTTTGTAGGAAGCATGCAAGGGCCTTTATTTAGGTGGGAGAGAGTCCCTTTATGTTGATGAACAATGTATCATGAAATGGGAGGAAGCCCTTGCTTGACAGAATACAAGTGTTTAGCTCTTTCCTAAGATGTAGAGAAGAAGACTCGTTGAGACATTTGAAATTGGCCTCAGTTAATATCATCAAAATGATTAATGGAATGGACCATGTTCATTATTAAGTCAAGATTATAACAAGCAATTAGCCTTAACATGTGCAAATGCTGTGATCAATTGAGATTAAGATTCGATCAATGGCAAGATCAAAATGCGTTCAGGAGAATTGGTCATTATCTGGGAAATTGGTCATTGATGGGACCAAGGGAAGAGAACCGGGTCATTTTGGGAGGACCGAGGTTTGATGGATTCATTTCATACTATGACCGGACCCGAAGGTTGCCTACGTTCCCCTCAATGTGAGGATCTCAGGTCGCCGTAGTTCGGCCATTAGGCCGTCTTTTGCTGAAGTTGGCTTTCTTTTGTTGTTGTCTCGGAGGACGTTGTTGCTCACTTTGATTTGGGTGAACTCCTTGAGGTGGACCTCTTGGGGTGAACCCTCTTTGGTGTGAACTCCTTTTAAGGCAAACTTTGTTTTCACCATTTCCTTCCCTTATTTCCATACATTCATTTCCTTTCCCTCTTCTCTTTTTTTTTTTTTTTTTTTTTTTTTGAGGGAGGAGGTAAACATTAGCCCCAGCTTGCTATCTTGGGCATTGATTCTAGCTTTGATTTTGACGATCCGGGAAGCCCTTTGCTTGGTTGCGCACGTGCGATCACGGTTGAATCTTGGTGGTTGAGCAACAACGTCCTCACCTTTTCACTGTCTCGGGATGCCTTTGATGTGCATCAGGAATTTGTCTCAGAAAGGTGTATCGGGTTGTGTATCGGGGAAGTGTATGAGGGAAGACTTGCCATTAATGGTTTCTTCATGCCAATTGATCACAGCATTTATTCACATCAAGATTAATTGTTTGCATTTAGCATTTTTCATTCGTGTTAGGTCCATTCGTCCTTAATGAGTCGTCATTGACTAGTATGCTTAGAAGTCAATTCATCATTTTAGGGACGTAGCAATCAATTGATCATAACAAGCAAGGCAATTTTAAGAGTAAATGTATATTGCAAATAATGTCTCAAGTCTAGAGAGAAGAGAATGAAAATGACTCTTTTATTGAGATAACTTTGTACATACATGTCCAAGTGCGGACCTTTGCAAAAATAAAAAGACACAGTCCGGGACGGACTTTGATGAAAGTCTAGATCCTACGAGGCTGGAAGACTCATCACTCTTTTTTTTTTTGGGGAACGGGTTCCTATAAAGTGCGATGGTCCATTTTCTTCCTCAATTGTTGGAGGGGTTGTAGGCGGCACATTCCATGTCTTCCATGGGGAACTCGGGCTCCGTGTCATCGGGAAAGATGTCGCGAGGCTTCCATTTGGCTTGGCATTGCAATTACCGAGTTCGTCTTTGGCCATCTCCTTTTGGCGACTTCCTTTCGAGGTGCGTAACCTCATGCATGGCATTCGGCGAGGGTATGGTTCTCCATTTGATGTACCCACCCTTGGGCTTTCGATGCATGGGCCACTCCTTGTGGGCGGTGTCCCAACTTGTTTTGATCTTCTTGTTCATGTGGGCGCCAATTCGGATGTGGGCTCCTTGGTCTATGTTTCCGGTGGACAAGACCACAAAGGACTTTAGCATTTTAAACCTCAACGTGAAATTATAACCACGATTTGAGACGAACGCCTCATTAGCGGATTAGCCTTTTAGAAAAGAGTTGACCTTTTATTATAAGAAAACTCGATCTCCATTTTTTTTAATGAGGATTGACACACACTTTTTTTTATTTGAGCAAAAGACTCACACATTTTTTTTCTTTTTATAAGGATTGACACACACATTTTTTTTTATTTGAATAAAAGACTCACACACATTTTTTATGTAAACTTTTGACAATGTAGTAATGATAATAATAATTTCATTAAAAAATTGACAATGGATTCAAAAGGGTCACCACATAGCACTAACCGAGGAGTCAAGATTCTAACTAGACCTAACAGACATCTTAACTGACTTTCCCTAAATGCTTATTACACATTCTAATAGTGGACTTTGACCTTTCCTGAGAGGAGGTCGGTGGAAGGGGTTTTGAGATTTTGCTCTCTGTTACGGTGACCACAACACCATCAATTTCCCAACCCGGGGCATTTAGCCCTGCAGACATTTTCCATGCCATTGACCCTTTGGCTTTGCTGAATTTGTCAACCTTCCCGAAACTGGTTCTCCTACTTTGGGGTTGGTGACTCCGTCAACCACGGTCTCCTTTCTCTTGGGGCGGATACCACTCCATTCGTTGATCCTTGGAGAAGTCACAGGATTAGATCTCTCGATCCCAAGCACGTTGACACTCGGGTTGTTGGCTGTAGCGGAGGCATGAGGGGGTTCAAGCTTTCCTTCCCCAATCAAACCCAGAATGATACGTTTCACAGCAGGGCTGTAACGCCCGTCCTAATTCCTGTTAAATTCTTGACTTGCATAATTATATGCTATTTTAATTAAGTTAATTATTTAACTAATTGAGCAAGTTTAGGTCCTAATTTTTTAAGTTGGAACATTAGGGTCATTTGTGAAAATTAAAGTTTAGGGGCTAAAATGCTCAAATTGAAACTTGAAGGGCCTTTTTGCTCAAAGTAAAACTTGGAGGGCCTAAGTGCAATTCTTGAAAGTTTATAAGGATAAAACTTGTGTTTGCCTTCTTCCTCAGATCACTTTCCCCATTTCCCTCGTTCTTTCTCTCTGTTTCATAAAAGAAAGTTAGGGTTTACCCTATTCTAGACTCCTCTCGCTTAATTATGCCTCTGTTCGAAAATCCGACTTCGCATAAATGATCAGGACGGTGAGTAGAGCATTTCCTACCGAACAGAAATTAGTTTGGGTGAATTTGATTTCGGACTAGGTAAGTCACTAGCTCCCCCTTGCTTGTAATAACATGCCTATGTGTTATTCTTGATACTTGTGCTTGTTAATTTCGTGATTTGAATGAATTTTGTGATACTTGTAAATTTGGGACGAAGGGAGTATTAGTATGAATTACTAGAATGAATAGCCTTGAAGAAGTGTTATTGAGTACGTTGAAATATACTCCTATTCGTGGGACGGTGAAATATTAACTTGATTAAATGTTTATACAAGTATATTAAAAAAAATTATACTTATACTTGTGGACGGTGAAATGAATGAAAGTATCCCTAAGTGAGTATATTAGTATATTAGAAAATTATACTTATATTTTTGGGACGGTGAAATATTTAAATGGAATAAAAGAAAGTTATCCTATTATTTGTGGGACGATAAAAGAAATGAATTGAGCTTGAAATAGTGTCCTGGGTATGATACTTCACTCCTAGGTGCTTTTGATATTGTTATTATATTAGTAAAAGTATACTCCTACGCTTGGGACGGACAATTGTAAACCTGGGAAAGAAATAAGCATTGGCCGGAAATGTGCAGTGTGCGACCGTACAAAATTTATTGGGCGACCGCCCATCTTTCTGGAATGTTTTTCAAAGGATTCACCTGCTAGTGTGCGGCCGCCCGCTCCATTTTGAGCGCTCGCCCGGGTTCCCTGAAAAATAAAAAGCTTGTTTAAAGTTTGTATAAGTTGGAAATAACCCCAATTGAGGTATATAGCCTTAGTATAAGATGTCCTAGCAAGTGTTGTAACACCTTAGGGGCATCAGAAGTGAGTCTTGAACATGATTATTCAATGATTTGAATAGATAATTTGAGCCTAAGAGTAAGAACTCTTTTAATTGTCTTGAAAGTGCTATGAACAAGCACTAATGTGTTATATGTGTCTTGGTTCCAATGTTTGTGTACCTTAGGGGCACTAGAATAATGTCTTGAGCTTGAACATCCAAAGTATAGGATGATGAACTTGTAAGTATGAGATGTATAACTCATCCACTTAGCTTGAACTTGAAGTATAAGACAATTAAATCTTGTACATGACTTGAATATCCAAAGAATGGAATAATAACTTGAGTATAAGATAATTAATTCTTGTACATGTCTTGAACATCCAAAGAATTGGATTGAGAATTTGAATGTAAGATGATAAAATCTTGTTCATGTCTTGAAACCAATACGTGTGTATGGTAATGAACTTGAAAGTGCTATGAACAAGCACTAATGTGTTAGAACTATCCTTGATGTGTATGTGCAAATCTTGCACATAATTACTTGATAGAATGTGGCTTGTTGACTACTTGATACTTGGTATTAATAACCAAAGAGTTGGAATATGGAACTAGATAGAGAATGAACAACTCTAAGACATACTTGAATCTAATACATGTGTATTGAAAGTGCTATGAACAAGCACTAATATGATAGTAATTGATTTTAATCGTGCATATACTCAATGAAGTATATAAAGTATAAAGAAAATATCATGTTCCTGAGATGAGTTCCTAAAGAATGAGGGACTAGTGTAATATGAAGATAATTCATAAAACAATGATTATAGAACACAATATATGTTGGAAAATGTATTCGATTATTAGCGATACATATACGCGAGATATGATTGTGACTAGGTACAATACGACCTATTCGACTACGCGCTTAGAGTCTAAGATGTTGGGCTCTACTTGGAAGTAAGGGTATCGTGATAGACACATTAGTGTGTTAAAGGTTATATGAATATGTACGTGCAAATATGGCATATGACAAAGTGATATAGTATGACATACCCTACTACTTGGTTGGGGTCTGTTATTAATAGACTCTAATTTGGCTTGATTGTGTTACGTGGACACATTATGTGCCATTGTTATACTGATTTATATTTGCAAATATAGCATACGTGTACTTGTATTTGGTGAGCACATGATTACATGGTTCCTGAAGAGCTAGTCCACTACTTTTGGACTTAGTTCTATACTCTTGTAGTTCAAGTAAACATCTACTTGTGCATTCTTGTGTGAGTCCAGCTGGTCACCTTGCTTGCTCGGAGATGTATAGGCTCACGCTTATCATGAGGATGGGGCCAAAGTGATAATCGGGTGCCTATGTATCTGCGCTTGACCCCTTACTACAGGCCATAGTAAGGGCATAGCTTCCTTTATTAGAGCAATACGCCTGATAAAAGTGAATGCTAAATTCGTGAACACCTCGTAAATCTTGTTCTTGTGAGTGACACTGGTTACCGGGTCCTCTTGTGTACTGCACAGCAGAAACTTGATTGATCGTGATTTGTCAACTGCAATAAGCAACGACAACAATGGTTTACTTGGGAGGAATAAGGTTGGAATATCTTTTGTAACGTGATAGTTTAGCCTTATGTGTTAGCTACTTGATGAGTTGGCTTAGCCTCTCATATACTTGTTACTTGATGACATCTTGAGCATGATTACTTGATAATCTTCTTGATTTGCATGATTATATGATAACATGCTATGTACTTGTACCTAGTAACTTACTGAGATTTATCTCACGCCGTTCCTTGTTTATTTGTTCCCCCCCCCAGGAAAGCAAGTGGTAATACGTTGTGAGGCTCGACTTAGCAGGGGCCTACTTGGCAGGTTATTCTTGTTTGGGGATTGTTATACTTTCCAGTAATTGGTGAGGACGATCTTGTATCAGTTGTTTAGACTCAGTATATTGGGTAGACTTGTATAGTTCTTGTAATGCCAGCTTATGTGCTAGGCATGTTTTCCGCTGTGTACAACCATTTGGTTTAAATTTCTTGGTATAGAACTCGTTGTGAGCTATCTTAGCTCGTTCCTCTTGAGTATATATATGATGTCAGTTTGATATAAGCAGATGTCATTCAGTTTCTCGTTTCTTGTTAGTCACGCGCACCAGGTTCGAGGTTCTATTAGGGAATCCTGGGACTTGGGGGCGTGCCAGGTTGGTATCAGAGCTATGGTTTAGCTCTAATCCTGGATAGGTTCTATGGCCTAGGTTGGGTTAGTCTTGGGTGTGTTTTAACGCCGAGTGCTTTGTTACTTGTTGTTATACCAGGCATAGGACTGGTGTTGATAGTGTTGATCCCAATTGGAATAAGATGGTTTGAGAATCGAGAGCGCGAGTCTTTAAAGACTTAGGCGTATCTATCTTATTCAGCGGACATTGTTTCGTGCTATATGCATGCTTGTCCTCATTTCTTGATTTACGTGAAAGTGTATTCTCTAGTAAGAGACTACGTGCTTGGTATCATTATTTATAAGAGCTTGATAGAAGTGTGGGTGATAACACCCTATACGTTATATGTTAACTTGTGTTGGGTATGCCCACTTATATCTCAGTTTCAATGTAATAGGATTGATTAGATTTGATTGATCCATCACCTAAGTTTTATTTCATGGACTTTAGACCCACATGTAAGAAGTATTTATACTTCATTTTTTAGGTTGTCCATTGTAATAGAACAGGCTTAGGAATAGGGCAAGAAGATCAAAATTGAAGAAAACCACTCCGTGAATTTGAGCTACGCACCATGCGCCTTACCCATGCGCCATGCGCCTTCTTAAGCGCGCGCATGAGTATGCGCCTAGCATAGCTCATGCGCCTCAGATGAGTCAGATCGCGCATACGCTACGCGCCTCTCTAGCTCAACGCGCATCATGAATGTTTTTAACACTCAGTGATTTATTGAAGATTAAAAGACTTGAAGAAGATTAAAACTACACCAATGATCCAACGGTGGTTAAATAACACGTATGCACCCGCATCTAAGGACATCTGTCCATAACGGTCATATTTGTGTTATGTGTCTAACGGCTATAAAAGGACACGTGCTCCACTCAATGAGCGACAGCACATCCATCCTTTCTCTGACTCACCAAGGATTTCCAACGGCTAGTTTTTGGGGCTCTACTATAAATACCCCATAACTTCAACCATTTGAAGTTGCTAAGAATTTCAAGAATTTCTCTCTCAAGCATTTGTTGAAGATTTGAAGATTCCCTTTGTTATTTCCAGAATTCTCAAGAACATCTTCATAACTTCATCTTTAGCCCAGATCCTCAAGCTATAACACTTTAGTTTTCTTGTGCTCTCAATCTCAAAGATCTAAAGAGCCTTGATACTAAAATCACACACGCACCTCTTTAAGTTTGATCACTTAGATCTTTCTTTAAGAGATACACCGGTTATTGTTTTGGATTTGTTCATTCATAGAAATAGATCTTGAGTTAGTGTATAAGCTCAAACGTTGTAATTTGTAACACTCACTCATTATATAAGATCTCCATTAGAAATCCAAGACTAACCATCTTGGTAGAGGACGTAGATCATTTTCCCGATCGAACCTCTCCAAATAGCTCTTGTTCATATCTTGCTATTTCCTTTCAAGTTCATATCATATCTAACTATTTGATTGTTTATTCATTGTAGATTGATTGGTTGAATTGTGTTGTGTTTGTTATATCATTTGCCTTAGTTTCTTATTTCACCCACTTTGAGCCAAAATACTTAGAGTGTGTGTGCGCCCCCTTTATCACACTTTGCGCCGATTTACATTACTAAATTCCGCTGTGCATTTCACTCACTCACTTAGGCGCATATCATAACGCTTACTTGATAAAGTGCGCATTTGCAATTGAGTTTATCAAGGGTACGAAAAGAATTTTAAAACAGCTATTCACCCCCCTAGCTATTTTTCATACCCTTTTTGCCCTTTTGGACCAGTAAGTGGTATCAGAGCAAACACCTTTATAAAACATTTTCGTTTTTCAAGCTTAACAGCTTGGGTGCCGATTCTAAATGGCAAACTCAAAACCTATGGCAACTGCAAACTACACTCACGTTCCGGTCTTTGATGAAGATCATTTTGACGTGTGGAAATTCAGCATCTTAACTCATCTCAACTCAATTGATGAAAGACTTCATGACACCGTGGTTTATGGACCTTACATTCCTATGAAAGCGAATCCAAATCCGCGCACAAATGATGTTCAACCAACCATCAAGAAACCAAAAGAAGAATGGACTGAGGAAGAAACAAGAAGAGTTGCAAATGATGGCAAAGCAAGAAACATTCTTCTTAGCACTCTAAGCACGGCTATGAAACAACAAGTCATGCATTGTGCTACCGCAAATGAGCTATGGAATGCTATTAAAGAGCATATAGAAGGAGACACCGTCTGCAAGGAGAACAAGAAATATGAAGTACAAAAGAGATTCAACAATTTCTCTCAACTCCCCGGTGAAACTTTAAGACAAACTTATGAACGCTACTGTGAAATTATAAATCTATATATTTCACTTGGCATGAAGTTTTCTAACAAGGATTTGAATGTCAATTTTCTCCAAGCTTTTGGATCAAGATACCTACATAAATCCAGCTCTCGTGAAGACGCCGGAACTTTAGATGTATGGACCTTAAGGAACCTTTACGCAAATCTCAAAGTTTATGAGCTCAAACTTCAGCGAATTAGTGAAACTGAAGGAAAATCAAAATCCATAGCAATGGTGGCGCAAAGAGAAGAGGCGCATGTTTCTGCGCCTGCGCCTACTCATGATGAGAAAAGTTCCGATCCCAAAATTTCTACTTCTGAGCTATTGAACATGGATGATGAAGACTTCGCTTTATTTGTGAAGAGATTCCAGAAGTTTAGAAAATTTACCAAGCCTGGCTCAACCAGCTGTTGTGGATTTGGCCCTCCACTACCCAAGCAAATCACAAGAACAATAAAAGCACACAAACAAAGCACAAGAAATCAAAGCAAGAAAAAAACACAGAAATTGTTTACCCAGTTCGTCAATATGTTTGACTACGTCTGGGGGCACTACCAAGCCAGGATCTTGCACTATAATATGTTAGATCTGAGTTACAATAAGTTTAGGGGCGGAACTTTACTTAAATATGTGCCCAGGAATACAAACCTAACCCTAGATGGACAAAGGAACCCGAAAATTGGCCTAAAATCCGAACCAGTTTTTGCCTCTCCCGACAAGTGGGCGGTCGCCCACTTTGGTCCTGGGCGGTCGCCCATAAAACTGCTCTCCGGATTGAACTGTCTGATTAAGTGGGCGGTCGCCCACCATCACCTTGGGCGGCCGCCCAGAACAACAGTCCCTCCAACGTTTTTCTTCCTTTTTGCTCCGAAGTCTAGTCCCGGTTGGTCCTCTATTCCAACAATCTCCCACCTAGAGATCAACCGCGCATACAAGCCCCGTATCCGTTCTTCAACTCATCTTTGGTGTCGTCCTAGTGCTCACCTCGATCATGGTAGTGCCTTCCTCCTCTCTTATTCTCCAAGCCCAATTGAAGCTATGCATAGCTTCAACTTTTCAAGGTTTACCACCTTGGTCAACATGTCAGCCGGGTTCTCCGATCCCAAAATCTTCTCCAGCCTTAAGATCTTCCTCTCCAAGAGATGCCTGATGTAGTGAAACCTCAGCTCAATGTGCTTCGTCCTAGAATGAAACGCTGGATTCCTAGCCAAATGTATTGCACTCTGAATGTCACTGTAGAGAGCATTACCACTTCGCGTCTTCCCAAGTTCACCCAAGAAGTTCTGCAACCATACCATCTCTTTGCTTGCCTCTGTCACTGCCACATATTCTGCTTCCGCAGTCGACTGAGCCACGATCTTCTGCAATTTAGAAGCCCAGGAGATAGCCGTACCACCCAATGTGAAAACATAACCCGTAGTACTTCTCCTCTTATCAAGATCGCTTGATGCCAAATCCGCATCCACATAACCCGCTAACACGACCTCCTTGCTTGAAAAACATAGAGCCTTACTAGCAGTACCCTTTAAGTAACGCAGGATCCATTTAACCGCTTCCCAATGTTGCTTCCCTGGATTGCCCATGTACCGGCCGACTACTCCCACCGCATGTGCAATATCCGGCCTTGTACACACCATTGCATACATTAGACTCCCCACTGCCGAAGCATATGGAGTCTTCTCCATCTGGTCACGCTCCTCCTTGCCCTTAGGTGAGTCCTTCTCGGATAGCTTGAAATGCATACCCAATGGTGTCCCTGTTGGCTTCGCCTCTTCCATGCAAAACCTTGTCAAGACTTTCTCAATGTATTCTGCTTGTGAAAGAACCAACTTACCCAACTCCCTATTCCGGTCAATCCGCATGCCCAAGATTTTTCTGGCCTCCCCCAAATCCTTCATCTCGAACCGTTCTGACAACTGAGCCTTCAATCTGTTTACCTCTCTACTGCTAGAGCCCGCTATTAGCATGTCATCCACATATAACAGCAAGATTATATACCCATTGTCCGTGTTCTTGAAGTAGCAACAATGATCCGCCTCACATCTGACAAATTTAATGTCATGCATGAATCCATCAAACTTCCTGTACCACTGCCTAGGAGCTTGTTTAAGGCCATACAAGCTCTTAGTCAACCTGCAAACCAGTTCCTCGTTACCCTTAGACAAATATCCCTCTGGTTGTCTCATGTAAATTTCTTCCTCCAAATCCCCATGAAGGAAGGCCGTCTTTACATCCATTTGTTCCAGCAACAAGTTATTCGCCACTACTAGCCCCAGAACCATTCTGATAGTGGTCATCTTCACAACAGGAGTGAATACCTCGGTGTAGTCAATACCGTACTTTTGCTGAAAGCCCTTTACAACCAACCTTGCCTTGTAACGTTTACTGCCGTTTGCCTCCTCCTTGATCCGGTAAACCCACTTGTTATGCAATGCCTTCTTCCCCTTAGGCAGTCTAATCAACTCCCAAGTTTTGTTGGCTTTCAATGAGTCCATCTCATCATCCATCGCAGCTTTCCACTTATCACAAAGTGAACTACGAACAGCCTCCGCATAACATTCTGGTTCCCCACTATCTGTCAACAACAAATAGTAATTTGAAGGAGTATACCTGTCAGGTGATCCACGCAACCTGCTGGATCTACGCAGCGGAATATCCGGTTCCGGAGTATGTGGTTCATCTTCAGTGACCCCCTGACCATGGTCATCATGAACCGTCCTGCTCCCACCTGAGTCTGGAATATCCACCTCTACAACATCCGGTTCCGAACTAATATCATCTGATGCCCCCTTTCTGTCTTTGTACAATACCTGTTCATTGAATACCACATCTCGACTACGAATAATTTTATGGTTTTGGTCATCCCAAAACTTATACCCGAAGTCATCCCCACCATACCCAATAAACGTACATTTTACAGATTTTGCATCTAACTTAGTTCTATCAGCAGAATCAATATGAACATATGAAACGCAGCCAAATATGCGAAGAAAAGACAGATTTACCTGCTTGCCACTCCATGCTTCCTCTGGAATTCCATTCCCCAATGGTACCGATGGTCCCCTATTGATCAAGAAAGCCACCGTGTCAACTGCATATGCCCAAAACGTCTTCGGAAGTCCACACTTCAACCTCATACTTCTAGCCCGCTCGTTCAATGTCCTGTTCATCCTCTCTGCAACCCCGTTGTGTTGTGGTGTGCCCTTTGGAGTCTTCTCCATGCGAATGCCATTCGCTGCACAATATTCCTTGAACTCCCCGAGCTCATACTCCCCTCCGTTATCTGACCTCAAGCACTTAAGCTTAAGTCCCGTCTGATTCTCCACCAAGGCCCTCCATTTCTTAAACACCTCGAATGCCTCATCTTTGTGTTTCAAGAAATAAACCCAGACCTTCCTTGTTGAATCATCAATGAAGGTCATGTAATATGAAGCACCACCCAGAGAAGTTACCGGAGATGGTCCCCACAAATCCGTGTGAACCAGTTCTAACTTTGCTTCCCTCAAAGCCCTACCTGTCCTCGAGAAATTACTTCTCGCCTGTTTGCCAAACACACAATCTTCGCAGATCCCCACGTCGACTGTCTTCAAACCCGGTAGTAGTCCCTTTGAACAAAGTATCTTCATCCCCTTCTCACTCATGTGACCCAATCGACAGTGCCACAAATCAGTATCACCCTTGGCTGACGCCACCGCGATACTATCCTTGGTGTTATTCGCCAAATACAGTGTCCCCTCCTTATTACCCCGAGCGATCTCAGAATCCTCCTTGGTAATAACCCAGTTCCTGCAGCCGAATGTTACCTTGTAACCTTCTTCGTCCAACTGCCCAACTGATAATAGGTTCTTTTTCAAACCCGGAATGTGCCTGACCCCGTTCAGATGTAAGACCTTCCCGTCCGATGCTCCTATTCTGACATCCCCCTTCCCCTTGATTTCCAAAGGCTCGCCATCCGCCAGATAGACCTTACCGAAATCACCGGAAGTATAGTTCTCCATCTCTTCTGCATGCCCGCAAGAGTGGAATGATGCCCCCGAATCCAGCACCCATGATTCTAGTGCACTACTAACACTCAGAACCAGTACATCATCACCTTCGACTGTCACATTCACCGAATTGCCCCCACGATTGGGACAATCCTTCTTGTAGTGTCCTAACTCCTTGCAATGATAACACTGCACCGATCCTTTCGCAACCCTTGGTTTATCTCTGATCTCCACGGCCTTGCCCTTACCACCCACTACGTTTTCCCTTGATTCAGTTCTCCCCTTATTGCTAGTACCCGGCCTTCCCCTGCTAGTAGTAGCTAAGGCCGATCCCGAAGTAGACGATGTCCCCAACTTCTTCAAACGATTTTCCTCGCCCAACAAGAAATCTTTAACATCATCATACTTCAACTTGTTCTTACCCGCTGAAGCATTGATCGCTGTCACCGTCCCACTCCAACTTCCTGGTAAAGACGCTAGCAATAAGCACGCATGAACCTCATCATCAAACGTAATATCCAACGCAGTCAATGAGTCTATAACATCCATAAACTCATCGATGTGTTTAGCCAAGGATCCTCCCTCTTGCATCTTGAGACTACCCATCTTGCGTATCAAATCAACCTTGTTTGCAGCAGATGGAGTTTCAAATCTCTCAGTAAGATAATCCAATAGCTCTTTGGTGGTTTTCGCCTTCTTGGTAGTCTTCGCGATCCACTTTGACAAAGTAGATCTAACCACCCCTAGGGCCTTCCGATCCATGAGATCCCAATCTTCTTGCTTTTCTCCTTCCGGTTTGACACCCTTTAGAGGCTTATAGAGATCTTTGTTGTACAAAAGATCCTCTATTTGCATCCTCCAAAAACCGTAGTCAGAACCATCAAATTTCTCCACCGCTTGTTTGTCCTTGCCCATTCTTGATTGCTTGACAACACCCAATCGCTTGATAAACCAATCTTACGATTAACCCTGATCTCGAACCAGAGCTCTGATACCAGTTGTTGTGGATTTGGCCCTCCACTACCCAAGCAAATCACAAGAACAATAAAAGCACACAAACAAAGCACAAGAAATCAAAGCAAGAAAAAAACACAGAAATTGTTTACCCAGTTCGTCAATATGTTTGACTACGTCTGGGGGCACTACCAAGCCAGGATCTTGCACTATAATATGTTAGATCTGAGTTACAATAAGTTTAGGGGCGGAACTTTACTTAAATATGTGCCCAGGAATACAAACCTAACCCTAGATGGACAAAGGAACCCGAAAATTGGCCTAAAATCCAAACCAGTTTTTGCCTCTCCCGACAAGTGGGCGGTCGCCCACTTTGGTCCTGGGCGGTCGCCCATAAAACTGCTCTCCGGATTGAACTGTCTGATTAAGTGGGCGGTCGCCCACCATCACCTTGGGCGGCCGCCCAGAACAACAGTCCCTCCGACGTTTTTCTTCCTTTTTGCTCCGAAGTCTAGTCCCGGTTGGTCCTCTATTCCAACACCAGCAAATTTCAAGGATCTACCAGCAGAGCTCCTCCAAAGTTCACGAGGAGCAGTGACTCAAAAAGAAAAGAAGACCTTGTTTGTTTTAATTGCAGAAAACCAGGACACTTTGCTTCAAGCTGCCCAACTCCAAAATTTGAATATATGCAGAAGAAGAGCAGCCATAATCCCAACTTCTCTCCCAAATTCACTCGTCACAAGGGAATGGTTGCGGAAGAAGAAGCACCAGCAAATGAGCAGAACACTTGGATTGAAACAGACTCAGATGAGAGTGATGAAGATTCCGATGATGGACTCGTTTGTTTGGTGGCCAATGATGATGAAGTTGATACTTATGATTCTGATGATGACTTCTCCAAGGAAGTTCCTAATATGAATGCCTTGAATAAACCTATCAAGAAATCTGCAGGTTTTCAAGAAGAGAAAAGGAAGAAAGGACCAACCATCAGCGAGCTCGTTGAACAAGGATTTCTCACTCCGGCTCAAAGCGATGGTGAATTGTTATTCTCACGATGTGATCTTAGTGCCAGGAACAAGTTGAGAAAAGGAGCATACATTAGACCTCAAGTTGAACCAACTGCTCCAATCTCCAAAATCAATGATGATGAAGTGATTGCTGAACAAGAAAAATTGTTCAAAAAGGCTGAAAAGGTAATCACTAGATTTGATAGTATGAAGGAAGCTTTAGCACTATCATGTGATGAAATTTCCCAGCTTAAGACCGAGAAATCTCTACTTAAATCTGAACTCACCCTTCTTAAGGAGCAGATAAAGAGCATGACTCCTCTTACTGTTAAAAACACTTTTTTAACAGAACAGAACTCACTTCTTAAAGTTCAAAACGATGAATTGGTTGCTCAAATTACTGATCTTAAAAAGATTACAAATGAGTGGTCCAATTCTCGTGTCACTATGGAGAATATATTTGAGTCCCAAAAAGTCAGTGGTGATAAAAGTGGCTTGCGATTCTCATCAACTAGTGACAACTTTAAATGTGATGTCTGTGCTGAAAGAGATAGTGAATTTACTAACCAGCAAACTTTTGAAATTCCCAAGGAAAAACATTCTAATTCAATGGGTAAAGGACATGAAAAAGTCAAGAGACAAACATTCCATTATGTCTACCCAACGAAGCAATTTGGGAAAGCTAATGGGAAAGATATAGCTACAGTTGAATCATCCTCTAGCAAAATCCCTCTTGAAACAAAGCGCGCTCCTTCTCAGAGTGCTCATTATGCGCCTAGAAGCCACGCGCCTTATCACCGTGCGCCTCCTAGCCCTATGCGCCCTCCTAGATCAAGCGCTCAAAAATTTCAAAAGAAGGATTTTGTTAAGGCTAGTCCATCTGACCCAAAGAAGAATGCTATCCCAAAGAAAAGTAAAGAGTTTGTGAAAACTCATGTGATTGGTGGCTTTCATCATTATTCCATTTGTGATTGTTCTGGACACAAGGCCGTGGAATGCCTTTTGCGATTCACTCCCAATGCCAAAGGACGTAAAAACCCTAAGGTCAAGCAAGAGTGGGTTGTCAAAAGTTGCTAACCCTAGGACCCAAAAGGAATAAAGGGGACCTGCTTAAATGTCTACATTTCAGGTTCTTTGTGTCATGGCTGGATCTTCAAAACCTAGAAATTATGAATGGATTCTCGATAGTGGGTGTTCAAGACACATGACTGGAGATGAATCCTTATTAGAAGATGTCCATGAAGAAAGAGGTCCCTCAGTAACATTTTTTGATAATAACAAAGGTCAAATTGTTGCATATGGAAAGCTCAAGAAAGACAAAGTATGCATTGAAAGAGTCTCTCTCGTCGAAAGACTCAAGCACAATTTATTATCCATATCTCAATTCTACGACAAAGGATTAGAATGCCATTTCACCTCAACTGAATGTCTTATCAAGAATGGCAAAACTGGAGCTACATTACTCACGGGATATCGTAAGACAAATATTTACATTATTGATTTCCATAGTATGAACTCTAGTACTAATCTTTGTTTTGTAGCTAAAAGTGTGAGCGAAAATAGTTGGCTGTGGCACAAGCGCTTAAGTCACTTGAACTTCAAATATCTATCTAAACTCAGCAGGAATAACCTTGTTAAAGGACTTCCCAAGGTTGCTGATCATCATGACAAGAAGTGCGCCGCGTGTCAACTTGGCAAACAACCGAAGAAATCTTTCTCCAGCAAGACCAATCCTTCAACTTCTAGATGTTTGCAACTGCTTCACATTGATCTATTTGGACCAGTTACCACTGCAAGTATTCGCAAAAATAAGTATACTCTAGTTGTAGTGGATGATTATTCAAGATATACATGGGTGGAAATGATGATCTCAAAAGACGATTGTTACGACATTTTAACCACCTTATTCAGACTGCTCCAAACCCAAAAAGAAGATGACATCGTTAGTGTTCGATCCGACAATGGAACAGAATTCAAGAACAACGGTGTTGCTCGATATTACGACGATCATGGGATAGATCACAACTTCTCAACCGCTGGAGTTCCTCAACAAAATGGGGTTGTGGAAAGAAAGAATAGAACGTTGATTGAAGCGGGAAAGACGATGATAGCTGAAGTGAAATTGCCTAAGTACTTTTGGGAAGAAGCTATCAACACAGCATGTTTTACTCAAAATCGTTCCCTCATCAAAAAACTTCACAACAAGACTCCGTATGAACTTTGGCATGGTAGAACTCCCAACATTGCATTCTTCAAAATCTTTGGTTGCAAATGTTATATCCTCTACAACGGAAACGAACATAGAGGTAAATTCGATGCCAAAGCCGACGAAGGTATTTTTGTTGGGTATGCCAAACATTCTAAAGCTTTTCGCGTTTTTAATAGAACTACATTAGTGATAGTTGAATCTGTATGTTGTTGATGATTCTGTTGAGCTTAATGATACAGGTGCTCCTATTTATGTCGCGCCTACTCAAAATCAGAATCTATCAACTCAAGGAAATCCATCCACATCAGTTGCGGCTAACTCCTCTTATGGCGCGCCAAATGGATCATCAGTTGCACCTCACTCACATGTTGCGCCTCTTGATTCCTCTCATGCGCCTATATCTACTGCTGCATCTGGTGTAAACCCAAGTTTCAACTCTACACCAATTCAACCCCCAAACTTTGATGATTTAGAATCTGGTGAAGATGTACCAATTGAAGACCTTCAAATTACTACGACTCAACCTAACTTACCTCCTGAAATTCGTGAAGTTAGAGGTCACCCAATCAATAATATCATTGGTGATCTAAACGTTGGTGTTCGTACAAGTAGAGTTACAAACTTTGATGCTTACACTTCATTCATCTCTCAAATTGAACCGAAGAAGGCTAATGAAGCGCTCTAAGATCCTAATTGGGTTGTTGCTATGCAAGAAGAACTCAATCAATTTGAACGATGTAAGGTTTGGACTCTTGTTCCAAGACCAAATGATCAAGGAGTGATTGGTATGAAATGGGTGTTCAGAAACAAGATGGATGAGAATGGAACCATCACGAGAAACAAAGCAAGATTGGTTGCACAAGGCTATAGGCAAGAAGAAGGAATTGATTACGATGAAACTTTCGCGCCCGTAGCAAGACTTGAAGCTATCAGATTATTCCTAGCTTACGCTGTTCACAAGGACTACAAGCTATATCAAATGGATGTGAAGAGCGCGTTTCTAAATGGTGAACTCCAAGAACAAGTCTATGTTGCTCAACCACCTGGGTTTGAAGATTCACAATTTCCAAATCATGTGTACAAACTCCAGAAAGCTTTGTATGGACTCAAGCAAGCACCAAGAGCATGGTACGATACACTATCAAAGTTTTTCATTGAAAAAGGCTTCACTCGCGGTAAAATCGATACAACTCTTTTCATTGCCAAACATAATGGTCATAAATTACTTGTTCAAATTTATGTTGATGATATTATATTTGGTTCTACTAATGAATTGTTGTGCAAGCGCTTTGAGAAACTAATGAAGAGCAAGTTTGAAATGAGCATGATGGGAGAACTCACATTCTTCCTCAGGCTTCAAATCAAGCAAATGAGTGAAGGCATATTTATCAATCAAGCCAAATATACAAAGGACTTAATCAAGAAGTTTGGACTTGAGAACGCCAAAGCATACGATACTCCAATGGCTACCGGCAACAAACTCGACAAAGATTTAAAAGGTAAACGTGTTGATCAAACGATCTATCGAGGTATGATTGGCTCACTCCTTTATCTTACTGCTAGTAGGCCTGATATTATGTTTAGTGTTTTTGTTTGCGCTCGTTATCAATCTGACCCTAAAGAAGCGCACTTAATCGCTGTGAAACGTATTATAAGATATCTCTCCGGCACTGTTAACCTTGGACTTTGGTACACCAAAGATTCGAATTTTAAACTTGTAGGTTATTCAAATGCGGATTATGCAGCGTGCACAATTGATAGGAAAAGCACAAGTGGCACTTGTCATTTCCTCGGATATCGACTTGTGTCATGGGCAAGTAAGAAACAAGCTTCAGTATCTATCTCAACAACCGAAGCTAAATATATCATTGCGGGAAGTTGTTGCTGTCAAATACTATGGATGAAGCAGCAATTGGTTGACTATGATATCATTGAAGAAAATTGTCGCATCTACTGCGACAACACTTCAACAATTGCGGTCTCTGAAAATCCTGTCATGCACTCCAAGACCAAACACATCGACATCAAATATCAATTCCTCAAAGACCACGTGGAGAAAGGAAATATACATTTGGAACACGTGGGAACCGACTATCAAATCGCCGATATTTTAACGAAAGCACTTGATGCGAAACGGTTCATATTTTTGAGAGGTGAAATGGGTATGCTTGAACTCAACTAAAATTCATTATAGTTTTGTCAATACTAATGATTTTATGTTTTGTTGAGTTATATAAGTATATTAGGTTAAAATGATAAATCATTTCAAGTTTCAAGCAAACCCTGCGCGCCCAATACCTTGCGCGCCCTACTCTCTCTGCGCGCTCAACTCTCATGCGCGCTCTACTCTTTTATGCGCGCCTAGCATCCAATGTAACCTAATACTTATGCGCGCTCAAAGCCTTATGCGCCCTATTATTCATGCGCGCCCATAAGCGTTATGCGCCTCCCATGCGCGCAGTCAATATTACGGCTCAATCAATGCTCAAAATTTATTATTTCAATGATTGAACGTATTCAATTTTTCACAAGTACTAGGTATGATTGTTCTTATTTATTATAGGAATCTTTGTCTTTTGACATTCCATTAATTGTTCAAGGGTACTTGTGCAATTAATTTTTCCCTCATTTTACGTTTTTCAAAAAATTTTATTTTCTGGGGATTTATTTCTTGCACCCCAAACTTACACCAAAACAGATGTTTTTGGGGTTTGTGCAAAAATTAGTCAAAATTGCTCATACACTTAAAGGGAAAGTGGAGCAGTTTTTCCCTTACCCAAAATGTCACATCAAAGTACTTTGGGTCATTCAGTATTAAATAGCCATCATCTCCAAAAATCCCTCATTAATGCTTTGTCCTTTTAGCCACAATGAGCCGAAAATTATTTCCCCTCATTAAATGCCCATCCTTTCAACTTCTCATCTTTTTTAAATTTTAACCCTATTATTTCCTTATTTGTGCAACCTTTTTTTTCCTAACCTATATATTTCCTATCTCTCTCTCTCTCTCTCCTTCATCATTACCTCTACTCTCTCTCTCTCTCTCTACCCGGTTTCTCTCTCTTTCTTTCTTCTCATTTTCATTGTTTCTTTCTCATTTTCGATTCTATATATATTTATGGGTCCTAAACGATCAACAAAGACAACCCAAGACGAAATGGTATGAATTCTTAACCCTTAAACTCCTTATTTTCGAATTTTTTTTTTTTTTGTTCTGGGTTTCTGTACTTCGTTTTTTTTAAAACCCGAGATTGCATTTTCCTTGTTTAATCTTGCCTCGGTGCTCCGTTTTCAAAATCGTTTGTTAGGTTATGTTCGATTTGTGTTTTAGATTCTTTATAACTAAACTTTTCAACGATCAATGCATTATATTTTGCGAATCTGAAAATCTTAGATTTTTGACTTTTCAAAATTTTGGTTCTTTAAATCCATTTTCTGGATTTGATGTTG
This sequence comes from Campanula takesimana, assembly GCA_026119855.1. Taxonomy (NCBI): domain Eukaryota; kingdom Viridiplantae; phylum Streptophyta; class Magnoliopsida; order Asterales; family Campanulaceae; genus Campanula; species Campanula takesimana. The sequence continues at coordinate 1,723,958 of JAOWBW010000190.1, read as the reverse complement.
AGTTTTACTTGTTTTGATTTACATATTTGTGATCCTTGTCTTATTGCGGTCATTTTGATATATTGTATGCTTGATTTAGTGAAGTTTCACGAATTATGTGTTCTTGGTGTTCTTGATGTTCTTCAAGCACTCAAGCATGTTCTTCATGTTCTTCATTATTTTTGCATGACTTGGGTTTCAAAATTTTCAAAACTTGTTTTTCAAAATTTTTATATTTTGATTCTTAAAACTTACATATGCATGTTTGATATGTGTTTGTGTGTTTTCGTGTTTTTTTATACTTAGTATGAATTTTACATAAATATGCGCCTAAGTGTTGATTTATGCGCCTAATTGGTTATGCGCCCAATGACTTTATGCGCCTTACTTGATTCATGCGCCTAATAATTGTATGCGCCCTATGCAAATACAAATGTTATGCGCCTCAATCAACTCATGCGTCTAGAGACATTATGCGCCTAAACATTTTATGCGCCTACATTTTACTTAGTCAAATTCTTATGTTTAATTTTTACTTGGTATATTTCATAGAACCACATTATGCGCCTCGTATTTGTATGCGCCTACAACATATTGTTAGTACCCGACCTGAAAATGAGTTTATTAGGACTTTCCCAAAAATACAAGGACTTTATATGAATTAGAAACCTTGCAAAGACTTGTTCCGGAATCCCGAAATACCTCATTTATGACAAAATCTATCAAAATAGGTAATAAATGGTTTCCTTAAAACCATGCAGAAACCCTAGCTTGAAAATTAAGTCAGCCAGCAACGATGGCCACGCGGCCACATTCGCCCAAGCTCCAACCTTGGCCACGCGGCCAACGTCGCCGCCGCCCTCCATCTTGGCCATGCGGCCACATCCGCTCCGGATGATCCTGACCGTCAGATCTCTCCATCAGTTTCCTATTTAAAGACCTCCCTTGCCTCATAATTGGGGGGATCCGAATTTGAGAGTTCTTAAACACAATTTTTCTCTCTAATTAGCATTCAAACCCCCAAGAAGATCAAGGTTTATTTCTTGCCAACATAGGTAAGTTTTCTAACTTATTTCTTCACGTTCTTGCATTATTTCTAATGTAGATCTCTAATATTCATGTTTTGCATGTTTATTCATAGTTTCTTCATATGCTTCGCATGTTCATTCATATGTTCATATATGTTCTTCATATGTTCATCGTGTTCATAGATTAAAACCTTATTTATGCTATATTTAGGGTTGCGATATTCATGTTAACATGTTATTTCATAGCCAATGATGATCTAAGGTTCATCAACCCAAGGATGATCTAGGAACTACTTTTAAACCCTAATCTTTAGGTAATTCCCCCCTCATTATGCATGATCCCGATTCTCCTGCCTATTCTAAATTCTTCTCGAACTACGCTGACCTGAGCTTCTCACATTGAGAGGAACGTAGGCAATCTTCGGATCCGGTCTCAATCACTAACACACTACATACACCACATCATGATAGAAAGACCGATCATTCGGGCAATAGGAGTGATAACGTCCAATATTCTTCTCTTGTTGTAATTTGACCCCCGAACCCATTAACATGCTTTTTCTCAATGTTTTGGCTATAACTAAAACGGCGTGGCGACTCTCATAATTTTAATGTTGCTATGAATATCCCAAATTCAAGCACACGTATTCACAGTGGCAACTCCGTTGGGGACTGCTTTGAAACTTTTTCAAACTTAGTGGGTCTAACTTTCGTCACATCATGATGATTGCCATGTTTACACATGCACACACTTGCCATGTTTACACGTGCACGCACCTGCCATGTTTACACGTGCACGCACCTGCTATGTTTACACGTGCACGCACCTGCCATGTTTACACGTGCACACACCTGCCATGTTTACACATGCACACTTGCCATGTTTTCACGTGCCCCCTACAGTTAAGCCATGTTTACACATGCACCCGCGCACTCCGCCATGTTAATACTTTTACCATGTACCCTTGTTATTTTCATCTTAGTATTAGGGTCAAACAAAACCTTGCTATGTTTTCTTGTACATTCTTCTTCCCTTTCGCGACCCCAAACCCGCGGGTCCGGAATACGCGAGCTGGACGTCGACTTAAAACCAAAACTCTAAAATATAGAAGTTAAAAATTCCATTTTGAACCAAAAGATGATAACACAAGGTTTTACAAATCCAAGTTTAAATCAACAAAGTACATCTAACATAAGCTCTACAGCTTATACCCAAAAGAATAAAATATACAATTCTTAATGACGTCAATAATGGTAAAACTATCCCCAAAAGGTTATACATTTAAATAATGTAAACCGATCCATAACAACCTGCCCCAAAATCTCAATTCTCTCGACGTCCTCCTCGATCCGCGAATCCTAATCCTTTTCCTCCTGGGGGGGGTTAAGGAAAAACAAAGATGGAAATAAACGGGGTGAGATAAAATCTCAGTAAGTTACTAATGCAACTACATGACATGCTATAATGCAATAAGCAATAAACAATGATAAATATCACTTAGCATGTAACAAATAACAGTCAACAGATAGCAGCGGAAAGTAAACACATAACAAAGGATATTAGCCAAGGTTTCCCAACTGATAAACCAAATAAAGGTCACTGCGCAGCTTCAATAATCAACAAATCATCATCTTCATAATAGCATGAAAGCTGAAGAGAAATCCCCGGTCAGAAGCGACCAATCAACCCATCAATCAAACAAACCATCTTCATAGTAGCAGAAAAGCTGAAGAGAAACCCGGTACCGGAACCAATAACAATGATAAAGTGCCACAAGGGGCGGGAGTCATGCCACAAAGTCATGCTCCAAAATGATTAGCTAGAATACCCACAACGGAGCTAGCTCATCCCAACTAAGGCCAATCTGGATGAGGACATAAGGACCAATGGGCGATGCTATACTGGACTTGGCTCGTGCCATTATAGCATTATCCATTGCCTGACTCGATACACAATTTAACCAGCTGGACTTTCAATAATGCTAAGTAATGAATACTAGCTTTATAAACATAAAAAGGGTTCCAAAGTAGGGAACCGTAACACAAATCACCATAAAGATACAACGATTACTCATTAAGAGTTTAACAACATTGATAGTAAGAAGTTCCTCAAAAAAGAGTTCAATAACAGAAATGGAATTGCTCATAAAAGCCCAACAATACAAATCATTAAAACGAAATGATTCTAGGACAAGGATCCATATCAAACGCATCCTAACATGATACACGCGAGTTACTCATAGAGAGTACTACCCAAATGGTCATTCCCCAAATAGCACAATGACTATCATTAAAACTATCCCAAACGTCCACTCATTATGAAAGTGTTCCCACATTTTCTAATAATCCATAACTAAATTCCATAACCCATTTATTCACAAAGGAACCAAGGCGAAACCACGCAAACCGATATTCCCAACTTGATTACAACGGACCGATTCTAAACACTTTGTCATAAGACAATAAATGAAATCTCAACATAATCTAAACCTGAAAATCACCTAAATAAACCACCTCATCTCGAAGTACTCTAGAAGATCTTTAAAATGATAGTTTACTCGTCCAAAACGGAGTTCGGATGAGAAAGTTATGGCCTCCGGAAGATTGAACGAAAAACGGACAATTTGATCAAAGTAGGAATTATCATAAAACGTCACAAGGGGGGGGGGGGAATGACAACCACCTAATACTCATTTACCACTTTTATAACTCTAACACACTCCTTACACGGTTTACATAGGCTTACGTTTGACTTCTTATTGTTCCGGGTGCTTACTTTTAAGTTATAAACATTTATGCCTAAAACAGGGGTGCTCGGCCGAGCAGTTCTATATGACTCGGCCGAGCAACCTCGGCTCCAAAATTATGACTTTCTGGTCTGCTCCGCTCGGCCGAGTCAAGGGACGTGCTCGGCCGAGCACCTCCTAAATTCAGAAAAACGCAGAAGAACCCAGGTAACCAAATCAAACCAATTCTTACCCAAAATTTCACCATTTCTCTAATACTCAAAATCAAGACTTCCAATAAGCATAATAATGCACCAAAACAACTTGTGAACTTGAAATGGACCTAAATAACAACATCTAGCTACCCAAAACAAGATTCGAATCCCAACATTCCCAAGAACACCATTTTTGGCCAAAGCACTAACAAATCCCAAATGAATTCCAAACTCAACCAAACTTCAAATATAACAACCCAAACATTATATAAGCATGATATGAACTTTTTAGCATAAAAATGGGGGAAAAGAAACTTACTTGAGTTTTCTCAAAGTTGCCAGAACTCGAATATTTTTAGCCTTCTATGATCCTAACGACGATCTAAACAAGTTTCACGTTTTAAGGAATGAGAAATAACAAGAGGAAGAGGGAGATAATGAAGAGAGAAGGGAGAGAGAATCTTACCCAAAATGAAGGAGAGAGAGAGAGATGGCTGGGAATGGGAGTGAGGTGAGGGAGAAAAAGAGGGAGGTGAGGGGAAAAGAGGGAGTAAGTAGGATAATTAGAGAATTTACACATAGACCCCCTCCTCTACTACTACCCTTTACCAATAAACTCCCCACTAACAATTAAGACTCAACACTTCTACACTAGCACAAATGACCAATTAAGTGCTAGGCATAAATTATATAACACATAAAATGCACACATAAATATTTAAATAAATAATAATTTAAATAATTAAATAAGCAAATAAATAAATAATAATTATTTATTACTAATAAAATATAGCCTAGTTTTCGGGTCGTGACATTCACTCCCCCTTAAAGAAAATTCGACCCGAATTTTAACGAGACTTACCCGAATTAAAAAGCCACGGATACGATAGTTCCACTATTTCCCGAATTTCTCAATTGTCCATTCTAAACCATCATGTGGTAACCTTAAATAATGCTCACAACATAACTCCCACACAGAACTTCCTTCCATCATTATTATAATTACTCATTAAAATCCATATTCAAAATCGGAGAATCCAAATTGCTCCTAAACATAACTCTCGAGGTACTACAAGTTTATCTTATTCATAACCTTAATTACACTGCAAGGATACTCCCATTTGTAAATCGCCTACTTAGTATTATTCCCCCGAAATTCAAAACATTACCATCTCGAGCTTAATTAGCTTTTAAAATATGAAAGGCTAAAGAAATTTTCCATCCCCATAATTTTCACCAAAGGCTATATCTCTAAGGATTCCCATTATAGTGCTCTCGCTCTAGGTAGCACCTTAAACTAGAGGTGTAATGTAAACCCAAAATTTTAATACAAAATGTTCACTTAAATCTACGCCATAATATCATCGTCATAACACTCCAATCCTTGAAAGCCTAAAATAATTACGAATACTCAATAGTCCGAAAATGATCTAAATTTTATCTTCAAGGGATTTCCTCTAGCTCCCTTTTTTGTTAATAACCTGTGCTCATATACCCAAGGAAATCAACAAATCTCAAATCCTCAATAGCTAACCCAAGTTAGTCTTTCACGCATACATTTATTAACCTAATGATACTTAGGCTCAATAGTACTACCATCATAATAAACCAATTAGCTAGCAACGTTCCAACTGACCCAATACCAAATCATGATATTCCTTAATTATGCCCAAGTATTGATACTCCACTTCCTTCACATACCCTTGATCCAATTCGGGAAACGCCACCAAGAAGGGATTTAGAACCATAGAACCACCATCTAACCAAAATTTCAAAATGCCTTTAACATAAATCGAGAAATTATTACTCTCCCAAAATGTACTTAGTCCTTTCTAACTTAACACGCTTACCACCATTAATGATCATAACTCCTACAACAACTCATCATCCATAACAAATCGTACACCTCTCCATACTAATCCATTCCGATGCATTCACGGAGATGTACTAAAAGTAAACAAAAATATCCTACCAAGACATCCTCAATTGAATCCTCAATTCTTACAACCCAATCGATACAATATGGATATTGATCTAATTATCAGTACTACAACCTTGTACCATAACAACACAATTTAACCCAAGCTTTTCCCAAACACTAGGTACTGTTCAGAAGAAAAATAGAAATCTTACAAATGATAAATACACCCAACAACTTGGTATAGACACCCATTGTCACCCATCGAAGCGAAATAGCCAGATTCCAAATAAGAAAAGATATGCTTAACTCTACACAAAGGAACGGTCTCAAAACAATTTTAGGCAAAAGGGAAAAGAGGGTATAACAATTTTCCTACAACAATTGACTAAAGCACGACATTTCCCTTCTCAAAATGACATCAACAATCTCATAATAGCAATATGACCAATTTAGCAGGTAAGTTATATCTACCTTTAAGCACAACATGAGCACATAAGACTCCATCAGATATCCTACACTCCTCCATAGGAGTAGACACCGACAACACATAAGTCAAAGACTCAAGAGAAATAAATGCAACTAAATGCACAGAAACATATGAATGCAATGATCCTAAATGCACGCGCTCGCTCTCTCAACGCAATATGATACCTTCTGAAACTGATGAGTCACCCGTTGAGTGCTGATTGATTGCAAATACTCTACCCGAAACCTTGGGCTTCCCCGAAGCATCCCTCTTCTGACCCTATGATAATCCAGTTCCTGTCCCCAATGACTGAACTCTAAACCTCGGACAATCTTTAACAAAGTGTCCCAACTGACCACACTTCACACATTTTCCTTGCTTATTCCAACACTTGTTTTCTGAGTGTCCTTCCCTCTGACAATAGCCGCAGATCTTCCCATTTCGTGTCCCCTTATTAGAACCTTGATTTCCTACTGTTGGTTGCCCTTGAAGTTACCTTCTGAATCGAGTTTGCACTCCAGAATTACCTTTGTTATCCGAATATCGCTGTTGTGACTTACTCTGTCCTCCTTGCTTACCCGGGTTAACCACCTCAGTCTTCCTTTTGTGTTCCCCAATATCCTACTCAATCAAATAGGCTCGATCCACCGCATCCTGAAAAGGTTGAATTCTTTGGGCTAAAAGTTGAGTCCTAATAGCTGTCCTCCAACTCCTGATCAATCTCATCGCTTTCTGCTCCTCGGTCCGCACAAGGTAGTCACAACACCTGGCTAATTCTGTAAACTTAACTGAGTACTGTGCTACTGACATCATGCCTTGCTCCAAGTTGAGGAACTCGATCTCTTTCCGGTTTTGATTTACTAGAGAGAAAAAATGATCCTTGAATTTCCTCACGAACCACTCCCAAGGATATGGTACAAGAGTCGCATCCCAACTGGTCTTCAGTGCCTTCCACCAATGTTCCGCAGACCCCACGAGCTTATAAGCTGAAAACAGAACCCTACCCTCATCAGTGCAATCAAAGACCTCATAGATTTTCTCCATCGATTCTATCCATAGCTCGGCCTTCTTCACATCAGGCTCACCGTCGTACTCACTTGGTTTCAACTTCAAGAACTGCCCCAACCCATATCGCGGAGGTGCTACATGTTCCTCTCTCGGCCCTTGGTCATGAATTGCTTTCACGGCCGCTTCAAACCTGTCCTGAAACACTGCACGGTTTTCTTCCCGTAGACCATCAAGATTCTGAGTCCCACTAGAAGCTTCACCAATTCTTCTTCTAGCCATTTCGAACAAATACCTGCATAAAACCTTAACCGTTACTCACTCCGCACACAACTACCCTCCTAGGTCATTGTAGTCCACCTATACTTATACATAGAGCTAAACCATAGCTCTGATACCAACTTTCGCGACCCCGAACCCGCGGGTCCGGAATACGCGAGCTGGACGTCGACTTAAAACCAAAACTCTAAAATATAGAAGTTAAAAATTCCATTTTGAACCAAAAGATGATAACACAAGGTTTTACAAATCCAAGTTTAAATCAACAAAGTACATCTAACATAAGCTCTACAGCTTATACCTAAAAGAATAAAATATACAATTCTTAATGACGTCAATAATGGTAAAATTATCCCCAAAAGGTTATACATTTAAATAATGTAAACCGATCCATAACAACCTGCCCCAAAATCTCAATTCTCTCGACGTCCTCCTCGATCCGCGAATCCTAATCATTTTCCTCCTGGGGGGGGGGTTAAGGAAAAACAAAGATGGAAATAAACGGGGTGAGATAAAATCTCAGTAAGTTACTAATGCAACTACATGACATGCTATAATGCAATAAGCAATAAACAATGATAAATATCACTTAGCATGTAACAAATAACAGTCAACAGATAGCAGCGGAAAGTAAACACATAACAAAGGATATTAGCCAAGGTTTCCCAACTGATAAACCAAATAAAGGTCGCTGCGCAGCTTCAATAATCAACAAATCATCATCTTCATAATAGCATGAAAGCTGAAGAGAAATCCCCGGTCAGAAGCGACCAATCAACCCATCAATCAAACAAACCATCTTCATAGTAGCAGAAAAGCTGAAGAGAAACCCGGTACCGGAACCAATAACAATGATAAAGTGCCACAAGGGGCGGGAGTCATGCCACAAAGTCATGCTCCAAAATGATTAGCTAGAATACCCACAACGGAGCTAGCTCATCCCAACTAAGGCCAATCTGGATGAGGACATAAGGACCAATGGGCGATGCTATACTGGACTTGGCTCGTGCCATTATAGCATTATCCATTGCCTGACTCGATACACAATTTAACCAGCTGGACTTTCAATAATGCTAAGTAATGAATACTAGCTTTATAAACATAAAAAGGGTTCCAAAGTAGGGAACCATAACACAAATCACCATAAATATACAACGATTACTCATTAAGAGTTTAACAACATTGATAGTAAGAAGTTCCTCAAAAAAGAGTTCAATAACAGAAATGGAATTGCTCATAAAAGCCCAACAATACAAATCATTAAAACGAAATGATTCTAGGACAAGGATCCATATCAAACGCATCCTAACATGATACACGCGAGTTACTCATAGAGAGTACTACCCAAATGGTCATTCCCCAAATAGCACAATGACTATCATTAAAACTATCCCAAACGTCCACTCATTATGAAAGTGTTCCCACATTTTCTAATAATCCATAACTAAATTCCATAACCCATTTATTCACAAAGGAACCAAGGCGAAACCACGGAAACCGATATTCCCAACTTGATTACAACGGACCGATTCTAAACACTTTGTCATAAGACACTAAATGAAATCTCAACATAATATAAACCTGAAACTCACCTAAATAAACCACCTCATCTCGAAGTACTCTAGAATATCTTTAAAATTATAGTTTACTCGTCCAAAACGGAGTTCGGATGAGAAAGTTATGGCCTCCGGAAGATTGAACGAAAAACGGACAATTTGATCAAAGTAGGAATTATCATAAAACGTCACAAGGGGGGGGGGTAATGACAACCACCTAATACTCATTTACCACTTTTATAACTCTAACACACTCCTTACACGGTTTACATAGGCTTACGGTTGACTTCTTATTGTTCCGGGTGCTTACTTTTAAGTTATAAACATTTATGCCTAAAACAGGGGTGCTCGGCCGAGCAGTTCTATATGACTCGGCCGAGCAACCTCGGCTCCAAAATTATGACTTTCTGGTCTGCTCCGCTCGGCCGAGTCAAGGGACGTGCTCGGCCGAGCACCTCCTAAATTCAGAAAAACGCAGAAGAACCCAGGTAACCAAATCAAACCAATTCTTACCCAAAATTTCACCATTTCTCTAATACTCAAAATCAAGACTTCCAATAAGTATAATAATGCACCAAAACAACTTGTGAACTTGAAATGGACCTAAATAAAAACATCTAGCTACCCAAAACAAGATTCGAATCCCAACATTCCCAAGAACACCATTTTTGGCCAAAGCACTAACAAATCCCAAATGAATTCCAAACTCAACCAAACTTCAAATATAACAACCCAAACATTATATAAGCATGATATGAACTTTTTAGCATAAAAATGGGGGAAAGGCAACTTACTTGAGTTTTCTCAAAGTTGCCGGAACTCGAATATTTTTAGCCCTCTATGATCCTAACGACGATCTAAACAAGTTTCACGTTTTAAGGAATGAGAAATAACAAGAGGAAGAGGGAGATAATGAAGAGAGAAGGGAGAGAGAAATCTTACCCAAAATGAAGGAGAGAGAGAGAGATAGCTGGGAATGGGAGTGAGGTGAGGGAGAAAAAGAGGGAGGTGAGGGGAAAAGAGGGAGTAAGTAGGATAATTAGAGAATTTACACATAGACCCCCTCCTCTACTACTACCCTTTACCAATAAACTCCCCACTAACAATTAAGATGTCGCGCCCCGACCCGTGGTCCTACTTGGCCCCACGCCCGGGACACGCGAGGAAGACGTCGTAAAGCAACTCTAAGAAAAAAATTTCGAAATATATTTTCATAAAAAGGTTCACACAACCAACACGTTACCAAAACATGACTTTAAGTCACAAAATAAACTTTCTCAAATGAGTACCAAGCCACTTGGCTACAACTACTAACTTTAATTACTTAAATTACAAACACGAACGTCTACTAAAAGAGATGATACAAACCAAGTCACGGGTATACTACCCAAAAGGTATTACATTTACATAATGTATCCTTTATACACATCACTTCCCAAAAGTCTTACCCAAGATCTCTTTACCAACGTCCTCCCTGTGCTGTGACCTATTCCCTGGACTCCTTCTTATCTAAAACGGTAAACAAATAAGGGGTGAGAATAAATCTCAGTAAGTTACTAAAATGCAACTACATTACATGCTAATATGATGATCATAAAGAAACAATATTAACAATTAAGCGTATAACACATAGCACATAACATGAGAGGCTCCCTATCGCCAACCGTCCCATACCGGTTGGAAATAACGACCAACTCATCATGCAACACATAAAGCGGAAATAAACACTCATACGTGGATACTGAGCCAAGGTTCTCAAACCAAACCATAGCCATCTGAGAGGCATCAACTGAGCAGCATCGAAGAGCTGAAACGGGTTCCGGAACCAAACAACAACAACAACAACGGGGGGAAAATGACACAAAGTCATAACCCAAAGTGCCCAACCTTTGGCCTAAGGAAGGGGGTTAAAAATGGGAAACCAATGATAGGAGCCTTATAATGTACTTGGCTCGGAGACTATTATAATCCCTATCACTGCCCAACACACACAAAAGTACCAGCTGGACTTTAGACACAACCGAAGCAAAGAAAACTTGCTTAAACAACAAACGGGGTATGATTCCAAAGTAGGGAACCACACAAGCTCATCTTAGAGAAGTAAACACGTTTTCATAATAGTATGCACCATATTGACATTAAGTCATCACACAATCCATCTAAACAATCACATTAATTCAAACTTGATCACAAAAGACCAACTCTACCATAATGAACCATTCAACACATTACAAAATGTTCAACAATGCTCACTTAATCAATTACTCACACCAACTTCTATAGCAATCTCAACCATAATAAGCTTATGTAACAAGTTCTTTCCTACTCCCTTTGTCCCAAATTTACAATTATAAATAAAACATACCAAAACATTATTTCACAACCTACTAGGCATATATATAACATGTTTATACCCATTTTCTTAGGTACAACAACATTACTATACTTTCACTTCTTTCCCCGTCCCATAAGTAATAGTATAATTTTATAATACATTTATTTAACATTTAACTAAAGATATTATTTTACCGTCCCACAAGTAGGAGTATAATATATAAAGCATATCTAATGTTGCATCCTCTCATACTCCCCCAAAACCAAAACTACTATACCCATTTCCCACAAATAACAAGTCTATAACAAGTTTTACTACTCCCTCTGTCCCAAAATTACAAGTATATAAAAAGTATACTAAAACATCTTTTTTTCACATATTAAGCATATAAAGCATGTTTATGACCATTTTAACATTTAAAAGGGGGATTAGTAACTTACCTATTTTTCGGAAATGAGTCAAGAAAAATATATTGTTCGGTAGAAATGTTCTATTCAACTCCCTGAACATTTATATATAATTAGATTTGAAAATGGAGTAGTAAATTAAAAGAAGGAAAATTAAGAAAACCAATTCTTACCTTAGCTTCTTCTACAACAATGGCAAGAAATTTCTCAGAGAAAAGGGTTTGGGAAAGTGATGGTGAGGGGAGGGGTATGCACAGAGAAAGAAGGGGGTAATGAAGAGGTCATGATCACAAGTTTTACCCCAAATTCACAATTAAATCACCCAAGTTCTAGTTTTATCATTTAAACCCCTCAACTCCCACTTTCACTAAAGCCCCCATAATTTCCCACTAACAACTTAACTCCCCAAATAAACTTTACTACTAACACTTTAACTAACACAAATAATCATATAAGATGTGCAAATTATGAAATATGATGCAACACATAAAATGCACACATAATTTTAAATTAAAATTCTCAAAAATATAAAATAATTATAAAATAAATAAAACGGATTTTTGGGGTCGTTACATAAGACTCAACACTTCTACACTAGCACAAATGACCAATTAAGTGCTAGGCATAAATTATATAACACATAAAATGCACACATAAATATTTAAATAAATAATAATTTAAATAATTAAATAAGCAAATAAATAAATAATAATTATTTATTACTAATAAAATAGAGGGTAGTTTTCGGGTCGTGACATTCCCTCTCTCTTGCATTGCATTGCATCATTCAAACATTCAAAGCTTCCCTCTTTTCTCCCTGAAAAGAATTAATTTCTTGCCACACAATACCACTAGTCCGTGTCTGCACTGCACAGGTCCCCATTACCCGGAGTATTCGATGTGCAGGAATTTGTGCGCTACTGCCGCCCTCTTTTCGAGTCACTCGTCTACTCCACTCACCGTGTACGTTCCGCGAGCGGTGGGAACCTTTTACCTTACCCGTGTCAACCCACACATAGAGATTAGGACACTCCTTAGACCAACCATTTAGGATGTAAATAAATGCAAAACTTTTCGCAAAATAAAATGTACATTGCATCTAGACGACCTCTAAGGTCCATCGCTCACCTCTTGGGCCATCTATCAAAATTCCTCATCTTGGCCTATCTAGGTTACCTACCCATCATTGCGATCCATTTGGGTCTACCCTTCATCTCGACCCGCTTTGGTCAAAATCCCGCCATCCTTTGGCCTCTTAGGACAATATTATCTACCTTTGACCCCCTGGGTCAACCTTATCTACCTTTGACCTCCTAGGTCAACCTTTGACCACCTAGGTCAACCTTCCCAACCTTTGACCTCCAAGGTCAACCTTATCTACCTTTGACCTCTTAAGCCAACCTTTGACCCCCTAGGTCAACCTTTGACCTCCTAGGTCAACTTATTCGCCTTTGACCTCTTAAGCCAACCTTTGACCCCCTAGGTCAACCTTTGACCTCCTAGGTCAACCTTATTCGCCTTTGACCTCCTAGGTCAACCTTTGACCCCCTAGGTCAACCTTATCTACCTTTGACCTCCTAGGTCAACCTTACCACCCTTTGACCTCTTAGGCCAACATTTGACCCCCTAGGTCAATCTTATCCGTTTAAGTCAACCTTTGACCCCCTAGGTCAACCTTACCAACCTTTGATCTCTTAGGTCTACCCTTGACCCCCTAGGTCAACTTTATCAACCTCCGACCTCTTAGGTCAACCCTTGACCTCCTAGGTCAACCTTATCACCTTCGACCTCTTAGGTCACCCCTCGACCTCTTAGGTCAACCTTGGACCCCTTAGGTCAACCTCATCCGCCTTTGACCTCTTAGGTCAACCTTTGACCCCATAGGTCATTCTCATCCGCCTTTGACCTCTTAGGTCAACCTTATCCACCTTTGACCTCTTAGGTCTACCCTTGACCCCCTAGGTCAACTTTATCAACCTCCGACCTCTTAGGTCAACCCTTGACCTCCTAGGTCAACCTTATCACCTTCGACCTCTTAGGTCACCCCTCGACCTCTTAGGTCAACCTTTGACCCCTTAGGTCAACCTCATCCGCCTTTGACCTCGTAGGTCAACCTTTGACCCCATAAGTCATTAGGTCAAACCTTGGACCCCTTAGGTCAACTTTATTACCCATCGATCTCTTAGGTCAACCTTTGACCACTTAGGTCAACCTTATCCGCCTTTGACCTCTGAGGTCAACCTTCGACTCCCTAAGTCAACCCAATCACCTTTTGACTTCTTAAGTCAACCTTTGACCCCTAGGTCAACCTTATCCGCTATTGACCTCTTAGGCCAATCTTTGGTCCCATAGGTGAACCCAATTACCTTTGACCTTAACCCGCTTAGGTCAAACCGTCATCCTGACCCACCTAGGTCATTATTTGACCCACCGTTGTCCATACCAACCTAAGTCAACCCGTCTCGACCCGTTTAGGTCCACACACCATCCTCGACCCATCTAGGTCAACTCGTCCGTCTTAGGCCCGCTTAAGTCGACTTGCCCGTCTTGAATCTATCTACCGACCTCCCTAGGTCAACCAACCCGAATAGGTCAGCCTACCCATGTTTAACCCGTATAGGTCAACCATTTAGGTTAACCAACTCACATTCGACCCGCTTAGGTCAAACCATGCCTATCCCGCTTAGATCATCCCATAGGCAACCCGCTACAATCCGCTATCTTGATTCATTCACCATATAGGTCAATCCAACCCTTCTCATTTTGGTCGACCTATCCTTTACCCATCTACGTCAACCCACCATTATCGTCGCATTCTAGCTTGAACCACTTCTTGTCTCAAACATTAGACCAAACCTTAGGTCAAATTTAGGTCAAACCTTACCCGATTCCTATAGGTCTTCCTCACCCATGCTTGACTAAAGACCGAGTCATCTCCCTCTTTTTGACCCCTATGGTCATCTCTCACCTCTTTTTAAAAAGTCTAACTTGATTCGAACTACGGTGACCTGAGCCTCTTATTGTGTGGGACCTCTCCCTCATGATAAGGGGAACGTAGGCAACTTTGGCCAGGTCAAACTTTCAATTTTTTACCAAAATGCATTTCAAAAATGTGGAGACCGACTCTTTTTCAAAAAAAATGATTTTATAACGATGCCTTATCATTAAATACGAATCTAATTTAATTCAACTAAGAGGCTTAATTCTTTCATGACTAGATCCTGCATCATGTCTGTTGAAAGGAACATCGAAGTTGCAAATGAAGCTATTACCCAAGGTCTCGAGACAACTCTCCACACCAATACTGATCTCAATGAGCAAGCGCTCCATTTCGAGACCATCCTCAACGAGCAAGCAACCCTCTTCCGGACCGCTCTCGACGAACAAGAAGCATACTTTGAGACTGTCCTCCTCAAGCAAGTCGACCGCTTTCAAAAAGAGATGTGCAAGGCTCTAAAGGACACCGAGAAGCGCCTTCACTCTGATATTTATTGCATTTATGATTACCTCGGCCAAGTTCTCCCTCTTGCTCAATTTCAACACCCGTACGCTCCTCAAATGTATGGGCCATCACAGATTTCCCCCGTTGGGATGCCTCCTAAGACTACTCATCAACGACAAGTACCGGTACCTAAACCACCCTCAAAGACAGTTCGGAAGGACGAACGCGAGTACAATGACTTGGGTATGCCGTTAGCCAAACTCTTCAAAAGTCTAGTTCAAGCCGGCAAGTTGTCTCCTTTGTTCAACTATGAACCAAGTAGGGTGAAGCAAGGCTTGGATCCCTCCAAACACTGCCGATACCACCAGTACATTGGGCATGACACCGAAGATTGCCTCCAATTGAGGAGAAAGATTCAAAGCCTCATTGACAGCGGAGCCATCACCCGCCAACGGAATACATGGGCATGGGCAAAAGAGGAAATTGGGGCTACCTCCTTTAAATAAAAGAAAAGAAAAGGGTCATTCAGTCTTCATAAGTTCTAGAGTGTCCTTAGTCAAAAATCCACCTTGGACGATTTTTGTTTCTTTAAGTAAAAGTCCATCCCGGACTAGTCAGTTTAAATCTTTTAGTTCCAATAAAAGGGTCTTTATTTCTTTTCTTTTCTCTCTAGACTTGAGACATAAGCTTGCATATATCAATTTCATGAAAATTGTCTTATTCACCATTTTTGCTTGATTGCTATATCTTTATATGATGAATTAATCTTAATCTTACTCATTAATGACGACTCATTAAAAGGTAAATGGACCCACAAACCATTCACATAACTAAGTAAACGATTAATCTCAAAATAACAAATGCTTCGATCAATTGGGATGAACGAATCACTTTCTCTTCTCTCTACATTCTACCCCCATACACTCTCTCTATACACTCACCCCTTGTACACACTTCCTGTACACTCTCTATATACACCTTCTCCCATACATTATCCTCATACGCCTCTCATCCCACCATTAGACCCCTTTTTTATAAGGTCGTGACAAAGAAATGGACTGCGGTTGCTCATCATCAAATAGACATCCATGCTGCCACAATTTAAAGGGTTGGTTTGTTCCCTTCATGAGTACTACATGCCGTTACACTGGGGCTGTCCGTATTCCATCGCAAATGTAAGACAAGTGCACGAAGTCATTCATGCCATTAATTGGTGCACGTGATAATCCAATGGAGCTCTACCAGTGAAAATCAAGGGGCTAGGACGCCCGCCGCCAGCAAAAGGCCGCTTGAACTATAAAGAAGCTACCTCGCAATCGAGAGAGGCGAAAGCAAACTAGGGGCTCGTCTTGCCCAATGTTTCATGTACAAATATATAAAAAAATATGGCTCGCTAGGTTGAAACCCAAAAGGGCGACCTAGACAAAAGTTAGAGCATTGCACAAAAAAAAGCCCGCTAGGTTGAAAACCCGAAAGGGCGGCCTAGGCAAAAAAAAAAGGGTGTGCACAAAGAGATAAAATAAAAAAGAAAAAGAAAAATAGAAGGGTCTATCACCATGGAAAAGTAAAAGTCCCATTTTCTTTTCACCTCAAATGTTCTATTTTCCTTTCTTTCCTTACAAATTAGATAAACGGCAGCAACCCATGACAACTACGATGGAGCAATCCACTGCAACAACTACAAAGAGTAATCCACCGCAATGAGCTACAAAGAACAACTCACCTCAAACGAACCTCACACCCCTAAACTCAAAACCCAACTTCATCGTCAACCGGGCAACCACTCAAAGCCAAACATAACCTACCTTGGGCCAACTTTCTTTCTTTTCTTTCCTCCCACACATACCCACTAAAACCCAACTCCATCATCAGCCAGGATATCCCCAAACTACGCGGACCTGAGCTTCTCACCTTGAGGAGAACGTAGGCAACCTTAGGGTCCGGTCCAAAATATACACAACCCACCTCGTAGCCAATTTTCCTTCTCTTCTCTCTTGCCCCATATTTCTACTCCTGACTTCTTCACTCACAATTGATCAAAACATTTATTATTTCGAGACTACTTGTCTAAAACACAATCATAAGATGCATAACTAATCAACGAGGTCCATTCTCGAGCAATCAAATGAGAATCTTGAATAAAACAATTTTCAAATGTCTCGACAAGTCTTCCGTTCTACAATCTAGGAAAGAGCTAAACACTTACTTTCTGTCAAGCAGGGGCTTCCTCCCTTTTGTTCCTCCCTTTTGTACATATATACACTCAGTTGCCCAAAGAGTCAAAATGTGAGTACTATTTCTTTCTCTCTTACTCTCCCCAAAATGCCCCCGCATGTTTTCAAACAATTCTTTTTTCCTTTTTTCAGTCGACTGAATGATTTCAAAAAAAAAAAAAAAAAAAAAAATGATGACGCAAAAGAGATGCCTGCTAGATTAAAAACCCGCAAGGGCGGTCTAGGCAGAAAAAAGGGTGCGTCTCAAAGGAGGTAGGATACCCCACTCTACGCCCTTATCGAACTGGGGCTTCCCCAACAGAATGGGTCGACTATAGGTTTTTTTCAGAGAATATTGAGGCTTCGATAAGCACATACTTAGAAGAAGGGCATCCTTCATCATCAAGCTCGACGTAGAATTTCTCAAAGGAGGAACGGTACCCGCTCACCAAATTAGAGAGTCCCCGATGGAATGGGTCAACTATGTGGTTTCCCAGAGAATACCGAGGCTTCAACAAGGATGTACTTGGAAGATGGACACCCCTCATCGTCAAACTCGGCACGTGACAAACTCTTTGAATTGGTTAGAATCGTAATTAATTATAAAGCATGTTTATAAAGTCATAACACTTTCAAAAGTTTTCTCTTCCACGACACTTTGTTTATAAACCCGCACTCTCGGTCTCCACAAAATTTGTATAAACCTCATCGGTCCACTCTGAGACCCATCTTTGTGATTCTTGAACCGACTCGGTCCTTCACCCTATTTCCTACACAATAGGATACCCTTAGGTCCCAACCTACCTGGTTCAAAACCTTAGGTCCCAAGCCTACCCGGTCAGTCTTGCCTAAGTTACACCATAAACTCTCTAGGTCCCGAGCCTACCCGATCAGTCTTACCTAGGTCCCAAACCTACCCGGTGAGTCTTACCTAGGTTACATCATAACCTCTTAGCTCGACCTTCCGCAAGTTCGTAGCATGACCCCTTCGGCCTCAAACCGGTTCTACCCAAAACTTCAGACCTTAAACTAGTTAACCAAATCCAAATCCTTAGGGTGACCCATTAGGTCCCGAACCTACCGGTCCCGAGCCTACCCGATCTCCTAGATCTAAAACCTACCAACACATACTCATCCTTACCTTGTCTAAGCAATAGCTCTCTTATCCTCTTAGGTCCAACCTCTTAGGTCTACCCAGTCTAACCTATTGAACGATCCCTTAGATCCCAAGTCCATTCAAGTCTACCAAGCGCCTACCTTGTAGGTCTCTAGCATATCCGATCCACACTTTAGGTCTCAACTCTTAAACCCTTTAGATCACAAAAATGTCTACCCTCTAGGTCTATAACCTTAGATGTCGACCCTTAGAACTCTTTAGTTCCCAAGCCTGCTCGGTCCAACCAAGACAATGCCATCTACGCCTACCGTCATACCCAAACCATGGCCCTGCCACTCTTAAACCTAGTGTCACTCCTTAGCTTCAAAAGACTTCCTAGTCTGACCTTCAACCCCTTAGGTCTCTAACCTACTTAATCCGAGCCGAGTCCAAACCTCGCCACCTACAAGGTCAACCCTTGAACTCCCTGGATCTTAAACCTTTCTTCCCCACGAGTCCAAACCTCAAACGTGCTCGAACGCATAGGACCTCCCGTGTACTGTGATATGCCGTAAAGATATCAAAATCCGTCCAGTCAAAAATCGTGCGCTTAACACCTTTGGTCCCATACCAAACCCACCTTCGCAATCGCCGAACGAGCTTGGTCACGCGCAATGACCTCTGAGACAAACTTAGGACCTAAGCATACCCAATCCAACTTAGGTACCTATTGTACTCAAGCAAAGTCTTGGACACTCAATCGCTTTACCTAAAGCGCCAACATGGTCATATATCCAAAACCATTTCCCGCACCTATGGTTCGCACCTATCCTAAACTTTCAAACACTCTAGGATCCAAGCCCGACATGCGTATTAGGTACTAGGATCATCCAATCCCAATCCGTTGCTCCTTGGCCGACCTCAAGCCTGTTTGGTCCTAACCCATAACGTGGTTTCTCTAGGACAAAAGACTTACCCGCTTGAAAGCCTTATGTCCCAACGCTACCCTGCCTAGCCTTCGATCTCCTAGATCTCACGCCTACCATTCCATTAGGCCCCGGTCTCCTTAACACATGTCTGAGTCTTGCCCTAGCTAAACCCTAGCACTCTAGCCTAGGTCTAACCTATTGAGCCTATCCAGCCATGAGGTATCAAGCTCACCTGCCCCAAACCGCAACACTCTTAGACCTCAAACTTGCTCGGTCTAAACCAAGACAAACCTTCAAATGCTTTCGGTCTCCAAACCCTAGCCTTAAACCTAAGTAATCACATTCTCTCAACCCTAGCCTCAAGCCTAGGTGGCCACATCCTCTACAAACCCTAGCCTCTAGCCTAGGAAGTCACATGCGCTCCGAACCCTAGCCACAAGCCTAGGTAGTCACCTTCTATCCGAAGCCTAGCCTTAAACCTAGGCAATCACATTCTCTAAACCCCAGCCTCTAGCCTAGGAAGTCACATGCGCTCCGAACCCTAGCCTCAAGCCTAGGTAGCCACATCCTTCCTAAACCCTAGCCTCGAGCCAAGGTAGTTACATTCTCTCCAAACCCTAGCCTCAAGCCTAGGTAGTTACATTCGCTCTAAACCCTAGCCTTAAGCCTAGGAAACCGCAACATCCTCTTTAACCCTAGCCCAAGTTCTAGGGAATTTCCAAAGCCCCGCATGCAACATTATTTCCAAATTCCCGAAACCCTAGTCTCGAAACCTAGGAAATTTACAATCTTAATCCCCCGTCTTATTGAACCTTAACCCAAAACCTAGGATACAATGCCCTGTCCAAAACTTAATCAACCCTAGCCTCAGGCCTAGGAAGCCGCGTTCGCTCTAAACCCTAGCCTCGAGCCTAGGTAGTTGCATTCGCTTTAAACCCTAGCCTCGAGCCTAGGTACTCGCATTCGCTCCAAACCCTAGCCTCAAGCCTAGGTAGTCGCACTCTTTCTAAACCCTAACCGCAGGGCCTAGGAGACTATATCCTCACTAAACTCTATTATCGAGCCTAGGATTCAACATTCCCTTCAAACCCTAGTCCTAGACCTAGGAAATTCCTTCACCTTAGTCTCAAAATATAGGAAGTTTAAAGTCCTTAGCCTTAAAACCTAGCCTAAAGCCTAGGTTACCACGAACATTTCCAAGCCATAGTCACCAATCCCGAAAAATGGTGAACCCTAACATCAAGCTTAGTGGACCTTCCACAAAAGCAATCCCTCTTCCCAACGGTCCATGGTCTCAAGCCTAGGAAGTCACAACCTTTCCAACTCCCAGCCTTATGTCTAAAAGCCAATGCCTTTGCAACCTCTGAGCCTACCACAACTCCAAGCCCTAGCCTCCTAGACCTAGGAAACTCCTAAACCCTAGTCCCAAACCTAGGAGAGTCATGGTCCTTAAACACCAGTTTCCAAACCCTTGTTCGAAACCCTAACATCTAGGAAGTTCCCAAACCTTAACCTTTCCAAGCTCTAGCACTAAGCCTAGGATAGAATACTCTCCTCATGCTTAAATGAACTCCAATCCCTAGCCCGTAAGCCTAGGAAACCCACCTTATCTCCAAGACATAATCTAAAGCCCAAGAAGCCGTGACATCTTTGGCATCCCTATCTCAAGATTAGGAGATCACCATCTTCCTTATTCCCTTTCCTTAAAAAGCCTTAGGTCCTAGCTTGTAATAACATGCCTATGTGTTATTCTTGATACTTGTGCTTGTAATTTCGTGATTTGAAAGAATTTTGTGATACTTGTCGCGACCCCGAACCCGCGGGTCCGGAATACGCGAGCTGGACGTCGACTTAAAACCAAAACTCTAAAATATAGAAGTTAAAAATTCCATTTTGAAGCAAAAGATGATAACACAAGGTTTTACAAATCCAAGTTTAAATCAACAAAGTACATCTAACATAAGCTCCACAGCTTATGCTCAAGGAATAAAATATACAATTCTTAATGACGTCAATAATGGTAAAACTATTCCCAAAAGGTTATACATTTAAATAATGTAAACCGATTCATAACAACCTGTCCCAAAATCTCAATCCTCTCGACGTCCTCCTCGATCCGCGAATCCTAATCCTTTTCCTTCTGGGGGGGGTTAAGGAAAAACAAAGATGGAAATAAACGGGGTGAGATAAAATCTCAGTAAGTTACTAATGCAACTACATGACATGCTATAATGCAATAAGCAATAAACAATGATAAATATCACATAGCATGTAACAATTGACAGTCAACAGATAGCAGCGGAAAGTAAACACATAACAAAGGATATTAGCCAAGGTTTCCCAACTGAAAGAACCAAATAAAGGTCGCTGCGCAGCTTCAATAACCAACCATTCATCATCTTCATAATAGCATGAAAGCTGAAGAGGAATCCCCGGTCAGAAGCGACCAATCAACCCATCAATCCAACAATTCATCTTCATAGTAGCATAAAAGCTGAAGAGAAACCCGGTACCGGAATCAATAACAATGTAAAGTGCCACAAGGGGCGGGAGCCATGCCACAAAGTCATGCTCCAAAACGATTAGCTAGAATACCCACAACGGAGCTAGCTCATCCCAACCAAGGCCAATCTGGATGAGGACAGAAGGACCAATGGGCGATGCTATACTGGACTTGGCTCGTGCCATTAAAGCATTATCCATTGCCTGACTCGATACACAATTTAACCAGCTGGACTTTCAATCATGCTAAGAAATAAAATACTAGCACGGTAAACAACTAAGGATTCCAAAGTAGGGAACCATACCAAATAATCACCATAAAGATGCAACGGGTACTCATGAAGAGTTTAACAACAACGATAACAAGAGTTTCTCATGAAGAGCACAACAACGATAAACGGAATTTCTCATAAAGAGCACAACAACATTGATCATTAAAACAAGATGATTCCAAGACAAGGCACGTATCAAATACATCCTAAATATGATACCCACAAGTAAATCATAAAGAGCACAACCCAAACGGTCGCTCACAAATGGCACAATGACTATTACCAAAATGACCCTAAACATTTACTCATAAAGATATACTAGGACTATGAACTCAACCATCTCATCACACCTGGAATTCCAAATAAGAGATCCGAATGAATACATCTTAAGGTTAATCAAACCGTAGGCACCCAATTGCCAGTTCACGCTTTATCTCCGTTCATAACGAACCCGTTCTAAACACCCCAAACTAATCCAAAAGGTTACACTTATTAGAACATGATCACGACTGGACTAAACCCTACACTTTAGTGTTCAGTAACCACTCTCTAGGTACGATAGGACATCGCCTAAAACCTAGACCAAGGCTCACTCGAAAATCAATTCGATTGGAACAATCACGAACACATCATAAGATGCCCAAACATATACCAAATGATCATCACAAAGATAAGTCAAACCAACAATATCCAATAAGATGTTCCAAATCCCAATTAACACTTAATTAATTTCAAACACAAACTTGATCACAAAGGACCCAATTCTATCACTAGAGTGCACTACAATGTTCACTAAGGTCAACTAGAAGGACACCCAAGATTTGGACCAAAACGCATTCTTCAATCACACAAACCAACAAAATGAAAACTTTCAGAGGACTGTGCGGCCGCCCAAACCCAACTGTGCGGTCGCCCAAAAAGCCAACAAACAAGAACAAAACCTTTCAGATAGGTGCGCGGTCGCCCATACGATTTTGGGCGGTCGCCCAGTATCCCGGAATTGCCAGAAATCGGGAAGAACAACATGGGTTCTTCCATTTTTAACCCAAAACACATTCCCACCAAAAATCCAACATTCCAACTAGTTTGCTAATGTACCAAAACAACTTATGAGTCCAAAAAGACTCATCTAACAACACTTAACACCCAAAATCAAGAATCAAATCTCAACATTCATAAATCACCATTTTTGACCAAAAACCCAAATAAATTCCAAATAAATTGCAACCTCATCCAAACTTCAAATATGACAACAAAAGCATTATATGAACATGATATGAACATTTTAACATCAAAATGGGGGAAAAGTAACTTACTTGGATTTTCTCAAGGTTGATGGATTTCAAATATTTTTGATTCTACGCGATCCTATCGACGATCTAAACACATTTCACGTTTTAAGAAATGAGAGATTACAAGAGGAAGATGAAGAAAATGTAGAGAGAAGAAGAGAGAAACTTACCCTCTTTTTTTTTCTTCCTTGGAGAGAGAGAGAAATGGGCTGGGGAAATGATGAGGGTGAAGGGGAAGAGTGAGGGAGAAGAGAAGGAGTAGGGAGGGAGTAGGGGAAATGATTCAAAATGTTACACTCGGGCCCCTTCCTCAACTACTAACACAATACTACTCTCCCAACTAACAATTAAGACCCAACAATACTACACCAACCCAAATAACCCAAATAAGATGCTTAAGCATAAATATTATAACACATAAAATGCACACATAATTATTTAAATAAATAATAATTTAAATAAATAAATAAGCAAATAAATACATAATAATTATTTATTACTAATAAAATAGAGCCTAGATTTCGGGTCGTGACATTCACTCACCCTTAAAGAAAATTCGACCCGAATTTTAACGAGACTTACCCGAAAGACCAAATAGCTACGGATACGATAGTTCCGCCATTTCTCAAATTCCTCAATCGTCCATTCTAAACCACTACAAGGTAACCTTAAATAATGTTCACCATACCAGGACCTCTCGCACTTGACTTCCTTCAACCATAACCCCCCACTACTAATTAGGATCCAAATTCAAAATCAAGAATCTCAATTGCTCCTAACATAGTTCCCGAGATACCTCAAGTTCATCTTATTCATAACCTTAATTACACTGCAAAGGTGTTTCCTTTTGTAAATCGCATACTTAGTAGTAGTATTCCCCAGAAACTCAAAACATCACCATCCCGAGCCTAATTAGCTTTAAAATTATAAAAAGGCTAAATGAATTTCTATTTCCACAATATTCATTGAAATTGCTACATCTCTATGGATTACCATTATAGTGCTTTCACTTTGAGTTAACACATTAAATTAATAGCACCATACAACCCCAAAATTCTTCGTACAAAGTGTCCACTTAATCTATGTTATACTCTCATCCCTTCATTAATCCGGTCTTGGAGCCCAAACAATTCAATTTACTCAATAGTCCGCAAAACGGTCCAAATTTCATCTTCAAAAGATTTTCTCTAACTCCCATTTAAATTATAATCCGTGCTCATAAACCCAAGGAAATCAACAAATTTCAAATCTTCAATAGCTAACCCAAGTTAGTCTTTCACGCATACCTTTCTTAACCTAATGATACTTAGGCTCAATAGTACTACCATCATAATAAACCAATTAGCTAGCAACGTTCCAACTGACCAAATACCAAATCGTAGTATTCTTTAATATGCCCAAGCATTGATGCTCCACTTCCTTCACATACTCTTGATCCAATTCGGGAGACGCCACCGAGAAGGGATTTAGAACCATAGAACCACTATCTAACCAAAAATTCAAAAAAAATTTAACATATATTGAGAAATTATTACTCTCCCAAAACGTACTTAGTCCTTTATAACATAACACGCTTATCACTATTAATGACAATAACTCCTACAACAACTCATCGTCCATAACAAATCGTACCACACAATGCAATTTACTCCAAGCTTCTCCTCAAACACTAGGTACTAATCGGAAGCAAATGAAATCTTACGAATGATAAATACGCCCAACAAATCGACCGAAACTAAATACTCGGATTTCAATTAAGAAAAGATAGGTATAACTCTACCCAGGGAACGGTCTCAAACAGTTTTAAGAAATTAGGAATGGAGAATATAACAATCCCTCTACAACAATAGACTAAAGCAATAGTAATATCAAAATCTTGCAATAGCAATATGGCTAATTTAGCAGGTGAGACATAACCATACTTAAGCACATCATAAGCACATAAGACTTCATCCGATACCCTAAACTCCTCCATAGGAGTAGACACCTACAACACATAAGTCAAAGACTCAGAAGAATTAAATGCAACTAATGCACAGAAACACATAAATGCGATGATCCTAAAATGCACGCGCTCGCTCTCACGACGCAAAATAATACTTCCTGAAATTTATCCGTTACCTGGTGAGTGCTGATTGGTCGCAATTAATCTGCCCTATACCTTAGGGTTCCCCGAAGCATCCCTCTTCTGACCCGGTGAAGTACTGGTTCCTGCTCCTGATGATTGAACCCTAAACATCGGACAGTCTTTTATGAAGTGACCCAGTTGACCACAATTGATAGATTTTCCTTGTTTCTTCCAACACTTATCCTCCAAATGGCCTTCCTTCTGACAGTAAGTGCAAAGCCACCTACCTTGTTTCCCTTGTTTCCCCGAAGTAGTACCCGGATTCCCTAGCGCGGTTTGTCCCTTAAACTGAGATGGTGCTCCCAAATTATCTCGGTTATCTGAACGGTGATGTGATTGAGATTTAGCATGGCTTACTTGTTTACCCGCATTTGCAACCTCGGTCTTCCTCTTATGCTCCCCAATATCTTGCTCGATCAAGTATGCCCGGTCTACCGCATCCTGAAATGTCACAATCCTCTGGGCTATAAGCTGAGTCCGAATAGAAGTCTTCAAACCCCGGATGAATCTCGTAGCTTTCTGCTCCTCGGTCCGCACAAGATAGTCACAATACCGGGCTAATTCTGTGAACTTAGCCGAGTACTGAGCTATAGACAACAAACCTTGCTCCAGGTTGAGCAGCTCGATCTCCTTTCGGTTTTGATCCACTACCGGAATGAAATGCTCCTTGAACTTTAGCACAAACAATTCCCATGCATACACTGTGTGAGTATCATCCCAACTCGCTTTAACACCCTTCCACCAATGCTCGGCGGCACCCACAAGTTTATAAGCCGCAAAACGGACCTTGTCTTCATCGGTGCAACCAAAGACATCATAAATTTTCTCCATCGACTCAATCCATAGCTCGGCCTTCCTTACATCGGGTTCCCCATTGAACTCAACCGGTTTCAATTTCAGAAATTGTTCCAATCCATAGCGGGGTGGTGGTGCTTGTTCTACCCTCGGACCTTGATCATGTATGGCCTTCATGGCCGCCTCAAACATGCCCTGAAACATTGCACGGGCTTCATCCCTCGTTTCATTCCGATTTGCATTACCGGTACTACTTTCACCACTTCTCCTTCGAGACATTTCAAACAAGTACCTGCATAAAACAACAATTGTTACTCACTCCGAACACACTACCCTCCTAGGTCATACTAATCCACCTATACTTATACATAGAGCTAAACCATAGCTCTGATACCAACTGTCGCGACCCCGAACCCGCGGGTCCGGAATACGCGAGCTGGACGTCGACTTAAAACCAAAACTCTAAAATATAGAAGTTAAAAATTCCATTTTGAAGCAAAAGATGATAACACAAGGTTTTACAAATCCAAGTTTAAATCAACAAAGTACATCTAACATAAGCTCCACAGCTTATGCTCAAAAGAATAAAATATACAATTCTTAATGACGTCAATAATGGTAAAACTATTCCCAAAAGGTTATACATTTAAATAATGTAAACCGATCCATAACAACCTGCCCCAAAATCTCAATCCTCTCTACGTCCTCCTCGATCCGCGAATCCTAATCCTTTTCCTCCTGGGGGGTTAAGGAAAAACAAAGATGGAAATAAACGGGGTGAGATAAAATCTCAGTAAGTTACTAATGCAACTACATGACATGCTATAATGCAATAAGCAATAAACAATGATAAATATCACATAGCATGTAACAATTGACAGTCAACAGATAGCAGCGGAAAGTAAACACATAACAAAGGATATTAGCCAAGGTTTCCCAACTGAAAGAACCAAATAAAGGTCGCTGCGCAGCTTCAATAACCAACCATTCATCATCTTCATAATAGCATGAAAGCTGAAGAGGAATCCCCGGTCAGAAGCGACCAATCAACCCATCAATCCAACAATTCATCTTCATAGTAGCATAAAAGCTGAAGAGAAACCCGGTACCGGAACCAATAACAATGTAAAGTGCCACAAGGGGCGGGAGCCATGCCACAAAGTCATGCTCCAAAACGATTAGCTAGAATACCCACAACGGAGCTAGCTCATCCCAACCAAGGCCAATCTGGATGAGGACAGAAGGACCAATGGGCGATGCTATACTGGACTTGGCTCGTGCCATTATAGCATTATCCATTGCCTGACTCGATACACAATTTAACCAGCTGGACTTTCAATCATGCTAAGAAATAAAATACTAGCACGGTAAACAACTAAGGATTCCAAAGTAGGGAACCATACCAAATAATCACCATAAAGATGCAACGGGTACTCATGAAGAGTTTAACAACAACGATAACAAGAGTTTCTCATGAAGAGCACAACAACGATAAACGGAATTTCTCATAAAGAGCACAACAACATTGATCATTAAAACAAGATGATTCCAAGACAAGGCACGTATCAAATACATCCTAAATATGATACCCACAAGTAAATCATAAAGAGCACAACCCAAACGGTCGCTCACAAATGGCACAATGACTATTACCAAAATGACCCTAAACATTTACTCATAAAGATATACTAGGACTATGAACTCAACCATCTCATCACACCTGGAATTCCAAATAAGAGATCCGAATGAATACATCTTAAGGTTAATCAAACCGTAGGTACCCAATTGCCAGTTCACGCTTTATCTCCGTTCATAACGAACCCGTTCTAAACACCCCAAACTAATCCAAAAGGTTACACTTATTAGAACATGATCACGACTGGACTAAACCCTACACTTTAGTGTTCAGTAACCACCCTCTAGGTACGATAGGACATCGCCTAAAACCTAGACCAAGGCTCACTCGAAAATCAATTCGATTGGAACAATCACGAACACATCATAAGATGCCCAAACATATACCAAATGATCATCACAAAGATAAGTCAAACCAACAATATCCAATAAGATGTTCCAAATCCCAATTAACACTTAATTAATTTCAAACACAAACTTGATCACAAAGGACCCAATTCTATCACTAGAGTGCACTACAATGTTCACTAAGGTCAACTAGAAGGACACCCAAGATTTGGACCAAAACGCATTCTTCAATCACACAAACCAACAAAATGAAAACTTTCAGAGGACTGTGCGGCCGCCCAAACCCAACTGTGCGGTCGCCCAAAAAGCCAACAAACAAGAACAAAACCTTTCAGATAGGTGCGCGGTCGCCCATACGATTTTGGGCGGTCGCCCAGTATCCCGGAATTGCCAGAAATCGGGAAGAACAACATGGGTTCTTCCATTTTTAACCCAAAACACATTCCCACCAAAAATCCAACATTCCAACTAGTTTGCTAATGTACCAAAACAACTTATGAGTCCAAAAAGACTCATCTAACAACACTTAACACCCAAAATCAAGAATCAAATCTCAACATTCATAAATCACCATTTTTGACCAAAAACCCAAATAAATTCCAAATAAATTGCAACCTCATCCAAACTTCAAATATGACAACAAAAGCATTATATGAACATGATATGAACATTTTAACATCAAAATGGGGGAAAAGTAACTTACTTGGATTTTCTCAAGGTTGATGGATTTCAAATATTTTTGATTCTACGCGATCCTATTGACGATCTAAACACATTTCACGTTTTAAGAAATGAGAGATTACAAGAGGAAGATGAAGAAAATGTAGAGAGAAGAAGAGAGAAACTTACCCTTTTTTTTTCTTCCTTGGAGAGAGAGAGAAATGGGCTGGGGAAATGATGAGGGTGAAGGGGAAGAGTGAGGGAGAAGAGAAGGAGTAGGGAGGGAGTAGGGGAAATGATTCAAAATGTTACACTCGGGCCCCTTCCTCAACTACTAACACAATACTACTCTCCCAACTAACAATTAAGACCCAACAATACTACACCAACCCAAATAACCCAAATAAGATGCTTAAGCATAAATATTATAACACATAAAATGCACACATAATTATTTAAATAAATAATAATTTAAATAAATAAATAAGCAAATAAATACATAATAATTATTTATTACTAATAAAATAGAGCCTAGATTTCGGGTCGTGACAATACTTGTAAATTTGGAACGAAGGGAGTATTAGTATGAATTACTAGAATGAATAGCCTTGAAGAAGTGTTATTGAGTACGTTGAAATATACTCCTATTCGTGGGACGGTGAAATATTAACTTGATTAAATGTTTATACAAGTATATTAGAAAAATTATACTTATACTTGTGGGACGGTGAAATGAATGAAAGTATCCCTAAGTGAGTATATTAGTATATTATAAAATTATACTTATATTTTTAGGACGGTGAAATATTTAAATGGAATAAAAGAAAGTTATCCTATTATTTGTGGGACGGTAAAAGAAATGAATTGAGCTTGAAATAGTGTCTTGGGTATGATACTTCACTCCTAGGTGCTCTTGATATTGTTATTATATTAGTAAAAGTATACTCCTACGCTTGGGACGGACAATTGTAAACCTGGGAAAGAAATGAGCATTGGCCGGAAATGTGCAGTGTGCGACCGCACAAAATTTATTGGGCGACCGCCCATCTTTCTGGAATGTTTTTCAAAGGATTCACCTGCTAGTGTGCGGCCGCCCGCTCCATTTTGAGCGCCCGCCTGGGTTCCCTGAAAAATAAAAAGCTTGTTTAAAGTTTGTATGAGTTGGAAATAACCCCAATTGAGATATATAGCCTTAGTATAAGATGTCCTAGCAAGTGTTGTAACACCTTAGGGGCATCAGAAGTGGGTCTTGAACATGATTATTCAATGATTTGAATAGAGAATTTGAGCCTAAGAGTAAGAACTCTTTTAATTGTCTTGAAAGTGCTATGAACAAGCACTAATGTGTTATATGTGTCTTGGTTCCAATGTTTGTGTACCTTAGGGGCACTAGAACAATGTCTTGAGCTTGAACATCCAAAGTATAGGATGATGAACTTGTAAGAGATGTATAACTCATCCACTTAGCTTGAACTTGAAGTATAAGACAATTAAATCTTGTACATGATTTGAATATCCAAAGAATGGAATAATAACTTGAGTATAAGATAATTAATTCTTGTACATGTCTTGAACATCCAAAGAATTGGATTGAGAACTTGAATGTAAGATGATAAAATCTTGTTCATGTCTTGAAACCAATATGTGTGTATGGTAATGAACTTGAAAGTGCTATGAACAAGCACTAATGTGTTAGAACTATCCTTGATGTGTATGTGCAAATCTTGCACATAATTACTTGATAGAATGTGGCTTGTTGACTACTTGATACTTGGTATTAATAACCAAAGAGTTGGAATATGGAACTAGATAGAGAATGAACAACTCTAAGTCATACTTGAATCTAATACATGTGTATTGAAAGTGCTATGAACAAGCACTAATGTGCTAGTAATTGATTTTAATCGTGCATATACTCAATGAAGTATATAAAGTATAAAGAAAATATCATGTTCATGAGATGAGTTCCTAAAGAATGAGGGACTAGTGTAATATAAAGATAATTCATAAAACAATGATTATAGAACACAATATATGTTGGAAAATGTATTCGATTATTAGCGATACACATACGCGAGATATGATTGTGACTAGGTACAATACGACCTATTCGACTACGCGCTTAGAGTCTAAGATGTTGGGCTCTACTTGGAAGTAAGGGTATCGTGATAGACACATTAGTGTGTTAAAGGTTATATGAATATGTACGTGCAAATATGGCATATGACAAAGTGATATAGTATGACATACCCTACTACTTGGTTGGGGTCTGTTATTAATAGACTCTAATTTGGCTTGATTGTGTTACGTGGACACATTATGTGGCATTGTTATACTGATTTGTATTTATAAATATAGCATACGTGTACTTGTATTTGGTGAGCACATGATTACATGGTTCCTGAAGAGCTAGTCCACTACTTTTGGACTTAGTTCTATACTCTTGTAGTTCAAGTAAACATCTACTTGTGCATTCTTGTGTGAGTCCAGCTGGTCACCTTGCTTGCTCGGAGATGTATAGGCTCACGCTTATCATAAGGCTAGGGCCAAAGTGATATTAGGGTGCCTATGTATCTGCGCTTGACCCCTTACTACAGGCCATAGTAAGGGCATAGCTTCCTTTATTAGAGAAATACGCCAGATAAAAGTAAATGCTAAATTCGTGAACACCTCGTGAATATTGTTCTTGTGAGTGACACTGGTTACCGGGTCCTCTTGTGTACTACACAGCAGCAACTTGATTGATCGTGATTTGTCAACTGCAATAAGCAACGACAACAATGGTTTACTTGGGAGGAATAAGGTTGGAATATCTTTTGTAACGTGATAGTTTAGCCTTATGTGTTATCTACTTGATGAGTTGGCTTAGCCTCTCATATACTTGTTACTTGATGACATCTTGAGCATGATTACTTGATAATCTTCTTGATTTGCATGATTATATGATAACATGCTATGTACTTGTACCTAGTAACTTACTGAGATTTATCTCACCCCATTCCTTGTTTATTTGTTCCCCCCCCCCTCCCCAGGAAAGCAAGTGGTAATACGTTGTGAGGCTCGACTTAGCAGGGGCCTACTTGGCAGGTTATTATTGTTTGGGGATTGTTATACTTTCCAGTAATTGGTGAGGACGATCTTGTATCAGTTGTTTAGACTCAGTATATTGGGTAGACTTGTATAGGACTCGTTGTGAGCTATCTTAGCTCGTTCCTCTTGAGTATATATATGATGTCAGTTTGATATAAGCAGATGTCATTCAGTTTCTCATTTCTTGTTAGTCACGCGCACCAGGTTCGAGGCTCTATTAGGGAATCCCGGGACTTGGGGGCGTGTCAAGGGCACTAGTCGGTATTGTGTCCATGGTAACTGTGGAAGGCACACTTTTTGTTAACATCGAGATACTTCTCAGGGTTCTTGGGTTGGAAGTTGACAAGAGGCTTTGCGAGGCCTTGCTTAACCAATCTCTTAAATACCTTGCTTATTTCCAAAATCCTCAAACCTTATGAAACGGGGTCTGGATTGGCGTTTGGCTCTTGTTCCATTGTTGGTCGGAGCGCGGCGGGGATGAGAATCATTACTATTCAATGAAAAGGGGTGCTCATTGAGTGTCCTTTCATACTGAACTTCCATTTGCTTTCTCCTTCCCAATAGATGATTGAGAGGACCCTGTGGGGGTGGAGGGGTGTAGGCATATCCATAACCCTGGTTGTTCGCAGGAATGTACCTCGGAGGTGCGTAATGAACTTGTGGTCCAAAAGGTCTCGGACCGTAGAAATGATACGGGTCACCTCAGAATCCAGTAGTTGGCCAATTATCCACATATGGTGACTGAGTTGTTGGGATTTGATTGGCGACCTCAAACTGAGAGGGAGTATAATTAGGAAGACCTCGTGGGAGTGATGGTCGAGGCATGATCGGTGTGAATGGTGAGACATGGGTGTTTATGGGAGGCAACCCAAAGGGAATGTTAGATCCGGGGTAAGGCGGAGTGTATGGAGCTTGAGTGGGAGGCAAGCTTTGAGTGGTGACGTGCTGAAACGGAGAGTGAGGGGATTTGGTGTTTTCACAAGGTTGAGGGGGTGGAGTTTGGTTGTGACTTGGAGGTTGGGTGGTTTCGACCCCTTACTCATGGTCAGAAACCTCAACGAAGGACCCGTCCGTCTAAAACAAAACCTTAACGCCTTTTCGTCTCATTGACCCGACAAACTGGTCTCGTGCTTCCTCGTAGTGTTTCCTGGTAATCTCTTCCCGAGCCCTGGAGGCTTCCAAAGCTTGGAGCAACTCTTCTTTAGTTGGGCTGGTCTGACCATTTGCGGCATTGCTTTCCCAACTATTTTCCTCTGAGCCGGTTACTCCAAGGTCCCGGCGTGGAGGGATTGTAGCGGCTGAGGAACCCTCGGACTCAACGCGGAACAGGCGGTGACACGGTGCTCTTTTCCACTTCATTCTCGCTACAGCAGAGACAGAATGCAACTTAGGCTCAGGTAATCATTGGGTGGATGCTCATGCTACAAATGGGACACGACCGCTAGGCTTAGACCTATGGGTGAAAGGTGAACGGGATCAAATGGGATCTCGAATCCATGGTTGTAGCCGACTTCTTGGAGGGCAACGGGGGATTCATTCAAAGACTTGACCGGCTCCTTAAAAGATAATGGGGATCCTCCCAAGGACTTGACTTCCTAGGGGACTACTCCTAGGGATTTGACGAGAATCTCAAAAAGGGGACCTAGGGGATGACGACTAGGGGTTTAACGAACATCTTGGAGGATAACTGGGATCCTACCAAAGATTTAACGGGTGCCTTGGAGGATAACGGGGATCTATCCAAAGATTTCACTGGCTTCTTGGAGGATAACTGGGATCCTACCAAAGATTTAACGGGTGCCTTGGAGGATAACGGGGATCTATCCAAAGATTTCACCGGCTTCTTGGAGGATAACTGGGATCCTACCAAAGATTTAACGGGTGCCTTGGAGAATAACGGGAATCTATCCAAAGATTTCACCGGCTTCTTGGAGGATAACTGGGATCTTACCAAAGATTTAACGGGTGCCTTGGAGGATAACGGGGATCTATCCAAAGATTTCACCGGCTTCTTGGAGGATAACTGGGATCCTACCAAAGATTTAACGGGTGCCTTGGAGGATAACGGGGATATATCCAAAGATTTCACCGGCTTCTTGGAGGATAACTGGGATCCTACCAAAGATTTAATGAAATGCCTTAACGTAGGTCTTGGAGGATAATGGGGATCCGTCCAAAGACTTAACGAAATGCCTTAATGTAGGTCTTGGAGGATAACAGGGATCCGTCCAAAGACTTAACGAAATGCCTTAACGTAGGTCTTGGAGGATAACGGGGATCCGTCCAAAGACTTAACGCCTTAACGTAGGTCTTGGAGGATAACGGGGATCCGTCCAAAGACTTAACGAAATGCCTTAACGGAGGTCTTGGAGGATAACGGGGATCCGTCCAAAGACTTAACGAAATGCCTTAACGTAGGTCTTGGAGGATAACAGAGATCCATCCAAAGACTTAATGAAATGCCTTAATGTAGGTCTTAGAGGATAACGGGGATCCGTCCAAAGACTTAACGAAATGCCTTGACGTAGGTCTTGGAGGATAACGGGGATCCGTCCAAAGACTTAACGAAATGCCTTAACGTAGGTCTTGGAGGATAACGGGGATCCGTCCAAAGACTTAACGAAATTCCTTAACAGAGGTCTTGGAGGATAACGGGGATCCGTCCAAAGACTTAGCGAAATGCCTTAACGTAGGTCTTGGAGGATAACGGGGATCCGTCCAAAGACTTAATGAAATGCTGTTTGCTAATGCAAGAATGCGATGCGTCAAAGACAAGAAGAAGCAAGAAAGGAGCAAACGCATGTAATGTGTGATTATTCATTCATTCAAGTTTACTTAAAAAGCATTTTTATTCCTACATGGTTGGAAAAGATTTCCCTTTTTTTTCGCAACTAATCTAAATCCTGGATCAGTGGAGGCCATCACTACGCTTATAGACCCCTCGTTTTTCACCTGTCTTGCACACTCCCAAGGATGGACTGTCCCGGGCAAGGGTCCTATAGGGCAAGCGGCTTCCACCGACCGAAAGAAACGAACCTAGGGTCTAGTGCATCACAAGGTTCCCAATACGTGGGCCATTCCAATCATGATTAAGCCCCGGTTAAAATCGAGATTCGTCTTAGGGACTTAAGGGACTTCCGGTATAACCTCATCTTTGATGAGGGCTCTCAAATCTTATCCTTGGGCTTAAGGATGATTAGTATGAACCATTCATTAGGGCTTGACAACACGGTGTCACCCTATCCTTAATACATGACTTAGGTTAATTATGGCTATCATTAATGCACAAGTAAAGGACCAGGTCGAGGACGACCTTGGTCACACTTGCTTTCACAAGGAGTCGTGACTCGGGCATCAACTTGGCCACGATTAACCTTAGACACGCATTAGGGACGTGGTAACGTGAGATAGACCAAAAACCAACCGAAGTCACGGTATTTGTGTGTCACGGACAAGTGTGGTTGACTCGGCTCGGAAGGGGAGGTGGAATGGACCCGTGCGCGCTAGAAGGGCACAAGAGCACCAATCAAGCTGCATCTGGCATCCAACCTGGGTTTAAAGGGTATTTGGAATGTGCAAGGTCGAGTGCGCGTTGTGTGAAGCCATTCTATGTTCCCTTTTGAGTCAAAATAGAGATTTTCAATCCGTTTTAACATCATGAGCAATGTATGATCAAAATATGAACATAATCAACAAATATGAGCAAGCATGAATAAGCTATTTACACAAGCAATCAAGCAAGAACATATGAACAAACAAAGCCAAAACTTGTACATGCAACAAATTGTGCACAACCAAAGAATCCTTTGAAATCAAGATTTTTCAAGAAAAACAATTCTTTTGAAAACCATTTGCAAAACAAGTTGTGTACAACAAATGATTCAATTTTTTTTACAAAAAGGGTTATGCACAAGGAGGCTTTAAAAACCCAATTTTATGTCCAAAAGACTTGTGCATAACCAAGCTTAGAAAAAAAACCAAGTTTTGGCTAAAAGAGAAGAAGGTAATGTGCACAAACAAATCTGTAAATTTGGAACCTGGATAAGCAGAAGCAAAAGGGACACAGAATGTTTCTGCCCTGTACAAAATGGTTAAATTTTGAAACATTTTGTTCCCTGCCCAACATAGCCGTATGGCAATAGCATGCTGGCAATTATTTTTTGCAGTTTTTCAACTTCTGATCATCAAGCCCCAGTTTATTGTATTTCCAGAACAGTTTCCACCCCAGAAGATTCAATTAGAAACACAAAACACACAAAACAAACACAGAAGTTAGCGAAAACGGGGGAACGGGAGTTTGACCCACACAAAAGCGTCCCCAAAGCTTCTAAAAAGAAGTTTGCGAACACTTTACTCCCCAGCGGAGTCACCACTGTAAGGATCCCGCCCCGCGCGGAAACGCGACGAGTATGGGGGCGAAACGCCAAACACGGTTATCACGTAAAACATAATGGAGTCGCCACATTTGTTAATTATTTAACCCAACAAATGGAAAGGTTAGAGATTCTATTAGTTCGGAGGTCAGGTTACGCCTTGG
The DNA here is from genome assembly GCA_026119855.1 of Campanula takesimana. NCBI lineage: Eukaryota > Viridiplantae > Streptophyta > Magnoliopsida > Asterales > Campanulaceae > Campanula > Campanula takesimana. Next base: position 1,687,102 of record JAOWBW010000190.1, on the reverse strand, counting down.
GAAGAGTTTTACGTCACCCAAGTCGCCTCGGATAGGACCGAGTCTCCCTAGCGTTAGTTAACAAAGTGCATGTGTGTGTGTGTGTTTCAAAAATGGGAGAAACTGACTTTTAACAAAACCGGTTAATTATTTAACAGAAAAGGGTTATTTTGCAAACATTCTGACCAAAAAGGAAAGAAACTGAAAAATGCACTCCCCGGCCAAAGTAGCCGTACAGATGGGGAGGGCATTCCAGGGATTTTTGACAGTTTATCAGAAAACTGTCCAGTTTCAGGCAAAACAGAGTGTTTTTGCTGAAACTGGACTGAGATGATCATTTTCAGTTATTTTCTTTAACAAAAATATGGATTAAATCATCCCTATGTCATTGATCACTAGTTGGACACCAAAAACAAAGGTTTTGGGTGTGATCAAGACAATCATTAGGGAAATTTAAGAAAAAAAGTGATGAACAAGCCCTTTGGGCTAAAATGACCATTTGATGAGTAAAGATTGAAACTTTACAATCAAGATGGACTTATGATGCAAGATTAAACCTTTAGGGACAAAAATATAGCATAAAGATTGAATATTTATGTCCCATTCTTGGTGATTTGTGGCTAGGTCATGGTTGGGATGATAAAGATTGAAACTTTATCACCCAATCATGACTCTCATGGCCAAACAAGAACAAAATCAATATGAAATTTAACAAATCATGATCATCCTTAGGTTTTATCTCATAATCACACACTAGGCATGAAGGGAACCTTGAATCACCTCATGATTTGGTTCCAATATACATATATAATCATAATATATAGCTTGAGAGGACAAGACTTGTATAATATAACATATATATAGTGCTTGAAATGGACAAGACTTTCAATGGAATGTAAAGTGCTTGAATGGACAAGGCTTGCAAGAATAATAAGAAATAACACAAGAATGAGCAATAATATGAACAATAATGAAAGAGTTTGAGATGAAGAAGAAGATGGGGAGAAGGAGGCTTCACCTATGATGGTTATGTCCTATCTTCCTCTCTTTTCACTCAAATGTATGTATCACTCACTTTCTGCTCTTAAACTGGCAGAGTATCAGCTCACAAAACGTTTTTTCCCCCCTGAAATGATCAGCATGGGGTTCAATTTATAGAGGCTGAGGGTGCCCAACATAGCCGTATGGCTAGGGACCTCATGTGCCCAAACCATCCGTACGACTCAGTCTGGCGAGCTTCAGGATTTTTCTAAAGTTTATTCCAGAACAGTCCTGGAATGTTTGGTTTATCCTAGTGAGGTCCTGGCCCATCGGTTTATCCCTGAATGGTACCAAGAATTCCTCTAAAGTTGGTCAATTTTAGATTGGGGTACTTACAGGGAGCACGTCTGGAAAGTGTTGGAAGTTGAGGGACTATTTTGCAATTATTAAAAGACTGTAGGGACCAAACTGCAAATAACTAAAACTCCAGGGACTGAATTGCAAAATGGAGAAGACGGGCCCGTTGATTGATGAATGCGGCGGATCTCTGGCTGGCAGGGGATATATTATTTTTTCTTTTTAGTATTATTATTCTTTTTATTTTGGATTTTGAAAGAGTCATTATTAGTTTTAGAATTAGATTGGAGTAGGTCATTATTCTTTTGAAGGGAGAAAAAAAGACTACGTTTTTCTGTTTCTCTCTGGAGCTTTGTGTAACCCTTTTCATGGAGAACTAACTCCATTACTTTGGATTGAAAGCTTGAACCTAATCTATTTCAATTGAGGTAATTTTCTTATTCTTGTGTTTAACATATTCATAATTTTGCTTGTTCTGATTTTAGATTTGTATCTAGGGTTTGTGGATTTGACCAATTCACTAGTTCTTTTTATGAATCTTTGATAGAATTCTCTGTTCTGTGTCAGAATTAGGGTTTTCACCGTAGCATCTTCACGAATTGTGTATGTGCCATAGCAATTTGGGGAGTAGGCAAAATTAAGCGATTATCTAGTAACCTAGAAAGCGTTCTTGATCTTAGTCTCCTAAATTGAATCAATTAATCTTTAGAACTTTTCTATGCCAGTCTAGTTTTAAATTGTAATTAGGGTTTATAGTGAGTGTGCCACTGCTATAGACTAGACTGTAAGAAGAGACAGAAATTGAAAAACATCTCGTGATCAAGTGAATAGGATTAACGGAGAAAAAGAAGTACCAATGAAATTGAAATAGAGGACGGGGATAGGTATCAATCTGAAGTGCTTTTTAATCATTGTTTTTATCATCTTAGTTTAATTTCCCGTCTTAGGAATTAATTACTTCAAAATCAACCCCTAATCTGGTCAAGTGACTTGTTCGCAAATAATTACTGTTCTTCGTGGATCGACCCTGACTTACCCTAATTACATTATTAGTGGCCGAGTTTAGGTCTAATTTAGTAGGCGTGCGACTAAGCCTACCATGTATGCTATCTCTGCTCTTGCAATCTTGAGTTTATCCTCTGCCTCCTCAACCTTGGCTTCCATGGGCCCAAAAGCCTAAAAAATAAATAAATTTAGAATTGGGTCAGAATTAATAAATCTAGATCTATCAACCAAGCCTATAAATATCTTACCCCAGATGTCATCGCCAAAAATATCCTTTTAATATCAGCCACATCAAGCCCATCAAATGCATCCACTTCTATCGCATCTTTTATCACAGCTTTTCTCTTCTTAAGCCTTGAACCGACAGATTGGACCTCATCCTTCTTTGGGGCAGCAGGAGGCTTGCCCTCAATCTTCACAGCGAAAATTTCCCATCATCTTGTCAAACTCATCCAGGTTGAAGTCTGACCCAGAAATAGCAGGTTTCGAAACTGGTATAAAGGGAATTTAGATCAGTAAAAGCACTAAACAGTCTATCACGAATATTCAGTCAAAATCTTTTACCTGTTGACATCTTCAATGAAGAAGACGTTTTGCGAAGGTAATAAGTTCTTGGTTTTGCACGCTCAAAGAATCAATTCCTAAAGACTGGAAAGACCTATCCTCAAGAGAAAGCTTCAAAAGCTCTTGTATTTTCTTTTCTTAGATTACGCATTGATATTTTAAAACACCCACTAATGATATTTGTAAAACAAAAAGTTTAGTGATGACATTTGAAAATGCCCAAAAAATCAATGACCAAAATAAGAGTTTTGCCAATAAAGAATTGATTTCTTTATCCCCTATTTTTTTGTCTAGCTCTCACCTCAGTTTTAAAATATGTCATTTAAGCCCCTTGAAAGAAATTTCAACTTCAAACTAACCAATTATGTTAGTCATGTGCATGGCACATGTTTTTTAACTGAGTTTCTAACGAATTCCGTAAAAAGGCCTTATCTGGCGAGTATTTTTCACATCAATGTCTGATCTGGCGAAAAAAAAATCAGGGTTCGTTTGGAAGGGTGGCATATCACTTTAGGGCATAGTTATAAATCCCGTTCCATACCGGTCGGTACGTCCCGTCCCAGTTGAAAACCGGTGCGGTACAGGTTTAATTCCGTCCCAGTTTATGTATCGTCCTGAGCCACCACATACCGTCCAAACCGGTCCGAACCGGACCGTACCGTACCGGCCAAGATGGTTGTACCGGTCGGTGCGCGAAAAGAAATACTTTTAAACCAATTTTTAATTGTCGGACCTAATAAAAATATATTTAAACTTGAGTTATTTATTTATTTTTTTTGAAAAACTATGCCCTAGATTTATACTTCAGGATTAATCAACATCCATTTAACGCAATAGAACTTTCAAGGTCATCAAGTCGCTAAACAGGAACAATGCAGCCTGTGTAGTCCAAGAAATTGAAGCTGCAGGCTTGTAATTTGTAAGCAACCTATACTAATCTTATGCTAGTATTGGTATAGTTTTGTTGGTTATGCTTATTATAAACCACTCCTATTACCTAGATTTGATTGATCCCATAACCTAATTTTACTTTTTGTGGACTTTAGGTTATATTGTAAGAAGTGTTAAAACTTCATTTCTAGAATAGTCCACCTTAGTAGTATAGGCTTTAGATGGATATGTCTTAAAATTTTCTAAGTCTGGAAACTTAGTGGTCAATGTCTTGACCGTGAATCACTTGACCGCAAGTCAGTGACCCTGAGATTCGTGGCAAATCTTGTCAGGTGGTCACAATTGATTCCTTGACCGCAAGCCACTCGACCGCAAGTGAAGATGTCCAAGCAATCCAAGTCTGTTCAAACTTAACCATGGTCACACTTGTGTCCAAAACTATGGTTAGTTTAGAACGTTGCAAAATTCAAATTTCAAATTTGAATACATCTGTTAGTGGGATCACCACTACTCTGCAATAAAAGGACAACTCAGACTGAGCTCCAATCAGAATTCAACAGCTCATTGTCCTTCATCTTGGACCCCAAGTATTTCTAACGGTTAGTCTCTCATTCAAGGCTATAAATAGTCCTTGAGTTCTTCATTGAACATTGCTGAGATTCAAAGAGATAAATTGCTATTGAAATACTTGGTGATTGAAGATCATACTCAAGATTTCCAGAATCATTTGAATCTTCAAGCTTTCGCCTTCAAACCTTCAAAGATCTCCAGCAACTTTCAAGTCATCTTAAGCCTTACAACACACAAGATTCATTAGGCTCTACAATCACTTAGATTTTAAGAGCTTCTGATTCTTGCACACACAATCACCCCGATTGATCAATCACATAGATTACATCATTAGGGATACACTGCTCTAAGTCTAGGATTTGTTCTTCATAGAAAGTAGGTGTTGATTCAATACTTCATCTCTGTAATTTGTACTCAAGAGAATCAATATATACCTTCATTCAAAATCTAAGACTGGCCATCTTGGTAAATGACGTTGATCTTTTAACAGATCGAACATTTCCAAATACATGTGTCATTTACTTACTGTTCTTACATTCTGCAATTTACTTTCAAGTATTGTTCATCTTATTCTTTATTGTTTATATTAATCTTGTTTGTCGTTTAGTGTTTTGACCTTTCAAATTTATGAACTGTTGTGAATTGTGTTTGTTTGTTCAACTTATTGCCTAAGCTAAAATCTGACTAACTTATCATTTTGCCAATCCATCAAGACAACAAGTTTCAATCTCTACCTATCTCGACCGTCTCTCTTGACCGCACCTCACCTTGACCGCACTCACTCGACCGCAACTTGGTTGACCGTGAGTGCTGGTGTTCCAACACTTAGAGATTTTAGTCAAAACCAACTATACCTTATTTCTATCGAAAATTTCCGCTGTGCATATTACACTTGACCGCGTGGTTTTCATTGGCCGCAAAATTCATAGTGTAAGCATAAGGTTGAATTTTGAAAAAGGGTTGAAATTTTAAATAGGCTATTCACCCCCCTCTAGCCTCTTTTCATACCCTTGTTGTGTCTTTGGGACCAACAAGTTTGATGTTAAATACAATCTTATGTAAATTTTTGTTGCACATATTTGAGACTGAACAAAATCATGGGTGCTTGAAAACCAAACCAAACCGCATGGTTTGGTTTGGTTCGGTCTCAAACCGCGGTTTGAACCAAAACACTTACACCCTTAGTACAAACCAAACCGAACCATGTGGTTTGCCAATATTTGAAGTTGATTTTTTTTTCCTAAAAATACCGTTGTGTTCGTTTCGACGAGACGAATAAAACTAGATAGGTCATGATATGTTTTTTTTTAAAACATATTTTTTAACACAGAAAAAAGTGAGCTGCTCATCGTAAAATATGTAACACATTTTTATAAAAAAAGTAACAGTTTAGTCTTTTAAAAAAAGCTTGGCTCAGCTTGGCGGCTCGGCTCGGCTTAGCTGTGAGCCGTCACGCCATGAAATGAAACGGTTACATGAGTCCCGCCCAAGAAATTTAAGGTGAGTTAATAATAACACCTCACTTTTATTTATTTTTTTCTATTGAATATTGTCATTTACTACATCGGTGTATTAAATAATTTTAGGGGTGCGAATAACAGCATACTTTTTTTTTTTTTTTTTTTTTTTTTTTTTTTTTTGTATTTTTTGTATTTTTTTACTGTATTGTTTTTTCTGGGTGTTACAGGCGCCCAAACTCGGTGTGTGAAACTCAAAGTCCAAATCTGTGTAGGTAGTTGGGGAAGAAGACGATCCAACAAAGACACCAAAAACAGCCTTCCGGCAGCATGTCGCGAGAGACTTAGGAGATCTCTCAGTAGGGCCGTACTTCCTCCCGCTCAGGAGGTATCTCTCACCTCCATAATAAATCTGCCCTATAATTTTGAAGTTTTATTGTTTACCCAAAATCATTCAAATTCAGTAATTAATTCATGAGTTTGTATGTTATAAATACCTTCTTTAAGAATCATATCATCAATTTGAGAAATCTCTTACGGAATATTGTTTGGAATATTTCATATTGTATTTAGTTTAATGATTTGATCCAAATTTTTGAGTAACAATTGGTTTTATTTTTGTTTGTTTGAATTGATGTTATAGAATATTGAGAAGTTACAAAAGGTTGTAAAGAATGGGAATTACTATGGAGCTCAACAGATGTACAAGTCCACTTGTGCAAGGTACTAGCATAACCATTCCCCCTTCTATGTTTAGGCAACCGTGTGTGCATCTTTGGGTTTATAGATTGATACTTTCCATTTGAGTGGTTACCGTTTTGTGGGTACTGTGAACTCTCATGCATCTCTTGAGTGTGGGTTGAGTTTGTTTTGTGCATAAAATTATATAAGGGAAAGGCAAAGATGATGGGATTGCGAAATCATCATACTCCGAAACACTCATTATGGGAGCGGGTGATTTCTATTGCTTCTCTTTGGCGTCAGCTAACGGGGCTTTTCGGGGATTGTCTATTTCTGATTTGAAGCGAGATTAGGCGGCTGCGATTATGTAGATTTTGTTGCTTTATGTTAGGTTTACATTTTCTTTGTCCTCTTTGATGGATATCTTATCCGTCTTACTATATACTACCTCCGTCCCAACTCAATACGCACGTTTACTGTTGGGCACAAGATTTAAGGAGAGAGTATTTATATTCAAAAGTATTGTGAGTGGAGAATAATGAGTGGTTGGGAGGAAGAAAGAGAATGAGTGGAGAATAATGAGTGGTTGGGAGGAAGAAAGAGAATAAGTGGAGAATAATGAGTGGTTGGGAGGAAGAGAGAGGATGAGTGGAAGATTATAAAAGTAATAAAAAACTTTCCTTTTTTGGATTGTGCACATATCAACGACACCCACTTAAAAGGTAAGTGTGCACATTGAGCTGGGACGGAGGTAGTACTTTTCTTTAATCTAATAAAATTATTTTTCGCTCAAAAAAGAAATTATATAAGGGAAGAGGAGGAAAGGTAAAACTAGCGAGGATCAAGTCTTTAGGCCAATATTAGTTTACGAATATTTGTGAGAGTAATTAACAAGAATGCTATGATGAAAATTACTAACTAGCATAATTTAAGCATCTGATTCGCACTCTTCACACACTTCATTTTTGTAATGTTTCTTTTGATTGGGTGTGGGGTTGTGTTTGGATACTGGGAAAGGGGGGGGGGTTTGGGGGAGGAATTTGTTATTAGTGATGGCTTTTGTGGTTAATCTTAATTGTGATCTAATGCTTTTAATTTACTTGAGTTTCTAATAATTTAAGCTATGGGACTAAAAGTAAAATGTGTTTTCAGATATGTTTCTGCTGAGAGATATTCTGAAGCATTGGACATTCTTCAGTCAGGTGCTTGTGTTCAGTTGGAACAGGAACAGGTGATACTTTTTCTAATTCAAAAGTGTACATTTCTGTGGTATTTAGCTAGCTATCCGGCAGCACATACTGAAATGAACTATTGAGTTTTATTTGATGTCAAGATCCATTTGCTTCTTTTGTGTGATGTAGCTAACCACGAGTAAGAAATCAGAGAGCATTAATTTTGTGTTTTTGATGTTGTTACGTAATTCTTCTATGTTGTATATTGACTCAATCAGTGGACCAATAATGATTCAGGTTACTTGTGGAGCTGAGCTTGCCGTGTTGTTTGTGGAGACGCTTGTCAAAGGGAAATTACCTTGCGATGACGAAACTGTAGGTCAGTGTTTTGTTTATCTTGTGCAATTTCTTTCTCTTGTGAAAGTCCAATTTTTGTGTGGGAATGTAAAACACTCTGTTGTTTACGTGAAAAAGCTAAACAATTCTTATTACTTTACGGATACTGATTTTAACATCAGCGGTTTGAGAAGTATTAAATAGATACACTCCCCACGGTCATTTGATGCTCCAACTTTCAGTGAGAGTGAGACCCATTCTTTTTGTCAGATGGCATCCCCATAGTATTCAGAGATCTTGACTGTGACACCACCAGCAGACACTTTCTTTTCCTCCCCAATGAACCACCAATAGACATTTTAAAACACCCACAACTGCTTTCTGAAGTTTTAGATTATGCATTGCTATTTTAAACGGTTTGTTGCTCGAATCCATTCTTTCCATTGACGATTACATATGACAATTCATAGCCGGCCCCAAATTATTTTAGGGACTAAGATTTTGTTGTTGATGTTGTTGTTGTATTCCTTTTTAAAAAGGAAATAATCCATCTTTGTGTCTGTTATTTTTTCCATGTTTAATCCAGCCTTCAATGACGAACCAAGTGAGCGATCAGAAAGCGACAGTGGAAACATACTCATATCCACCTTCAAAAACAAAACTGAACTTAGCCAATTAATTAGTTTGAAAAATTTCAGTCAAACCAAAAATTAAGTCATTAGCATGCTACATTGAGACTGTGAATGTGATCGATTTACATATTTATGAACAATGCTTTAGAGACATAAAATCAAGTAGATCTTGAAATTTTATTATCTTTAATGTAGGCATTTCGTACACAATGAAAGCAAAGAAGTACTCCCTCTGTCCCTAAATGAGTGTCCATTTTCAAGAAATCTTTGTCCTTAAATGAGTGTCTTTTTTGAACATAACTTTCTCCCTAAATGTTTTTTTTCGAAAATTTTTTCACCGGTTTCTTTATACGTGCAAAACTAAAGGTTTGGAAAAGAGATTACAAGATTATATATGAATCGTTGTTACCAAATTGTTCAAAAAGTTGAGATTTTTAGTTTCCCTTAAAATGAAATTTGGACACTCATTTAGGGACAGAGGTAGTACCTTTTTTTGTCATGTTGCTACATGAGCATTTCTGTTTTGCTAGTATTTGAGATTAAAAGTAACATAATTTTTTTTGAGATGAATATCGTACACTGTTTCCATATAGACTATATCTGAAGAAAAAAACCCATTCCGTGTAAAGAATTATATTCCATCAACAGTTTTGGACCTAATGCTGAATTATTTGCTATACTTAGGCTTGACATTCCTGACAGCCCTTTGATGTACATGAATGGTTTTAGTTTTGCCAGAATTGGACCTTGAACAAAATATTTGATTGTATCATCGAACTTGGTAAAAATAAAATATGTTTGTGTATGCATATTGACCACTGAGGAAAAAAACTAAACAAAACGAATGATAAGCAGCAGTCTTTGGGTCCTCATGCAAGAATATTGATACTATTTGATGAAATATTGTCAAGACATTGGAGGTGGCATTCCAAATTGGTTTTCTAAGATAAGAGGCTTGTTATGGAAATTAGGGCTGCAGAGAATGCGAGCATTGAATCGTACATTATTAATTCTGTTCCTAGGTATCTTAGTAGTTTCATTTATATAAGAGCGTCAGAATCCATTTTTACAGAATTTAGGAGCTAGGATATATACTCCCTCCGTCGCATTGAAACTACACACTTTGGCTTGGGTACGGGAATCAAGGAAAAGTGTCGAGTAGGTCTTGTGAGTATGATAATTGGGATAGGGAATAGTGAGTGGATATTTTGACCTATTTAGATGTCGGAAGATCAGAAGTCGTCGTGAGTGAGAAAGTGGGTCAAGTTAAATAAAGAAGTATTATGAACTTTCCATTTTTGGAAGTGTGGTAGTTTGTATTGGGACGCCAAATGGGTAATATGTGTAGTTTCAATTGGGACGGAGGGAGTATGTGATTTGTGAAAACATAAATTTGCTGTTGAAGCCATATTTCACAGCCAATTTTGGTTGTTTTTGTATTTAACCCTTCCAGTGTTTCTGTCGATCATAACAAACTGTCAATCTTAGATCGAATCAAGAAAATCTACAAAAAGTTCCCTCGAATTCCGGTGCCACAACACTTGGAATTGGCTGATGATGATGACATGCAAAAGCTATCGGAAGCTCTTGGGGCTGCAAAAACACGAGTGGATAGCTGCTCATCATTTTTAAGGAATGCTATTAAGTAAGCTACTATGACATTTCTTTCTTTTTGCTGTTGCTCCCTGTGAAATGTGAAGTAGACTTTGTGGATGTCGTAGTTGCTGTTGTTGCACCCTTTTCCTGTCAAGTGAATGGTGTCGGAATTCATTTTTTTTTTTTTTTTGGAGATTTAGCTGCTTATTTATTCAGCGATAACGTGACAAGTTACTCTTATAGTCCAATTTGATTTTGGGCTATTGCTCCAGTAGTTAATAAATCTACCGGATGTAATTGCATATCTTTTGGTTGCCATTTTCCACCAATCTTTTGCAATGTTTTAGCTGCTTAGTTAGAGGTAAAGTGACTACTTACTCTTATAGTCCAGTTTGATTATGTGCAATCGCTCCTGTAGTAAATAAATCTACCAGATATGGTTGCATAACTTTTAGTTGCCACCCCCACCCCCCGCCCCCCCCAAAAAAATCCTTTTGTAAAGGAAATACATAAATAGACGAGAAAATGAGAAGGCAACATACATACATCAAGTAAGATCAGAAGAGCGTCCATGCCCTTCTACACTTCTCTTCCTGACATTGACCAATTTAAAGAAGAGCGTCCACGAAGTCAATGTTTAGCTTTTCTTAGAAGATTGATTTAGAAATTTTGCATGAGAGTCGGGTACTTCTCATTAGATATTGCAGGCAATCTTTTCTTTCATTGCTACTCGGAGCACAGGTAATATCTGGTTCATTGGTTAACTACAAATCTTCTGCCTGCCTCTCCGGAGAAAACTTGAGAATATATGTAGACAGTGGCAGATCCAGAAAAGATTCCCAGTGTGGGCCAAAAAAATTGTTTGGCACAATAACTTATTTAAACAAATCATGTGTTTTTGTCACGTAAAAGTATGTTATGTGTAAAATAAAGGACAAATTACAGGTTATGATATTAATATATATTGGATCAAAATTGCATGTTTAATATATTTTTTTTAAAGTTTACTTTACTTGAATCTCTTGCATTTTCTCTAAATTCAATTAATACTTGCAATTACTCGATTAATACTTGCATTTTCTCGTAAAGTGTCTAACATGGATGAGAGTGTTTACTAAAAGGGCAAAAATATAAAAAATACATGCTAAAATGTAAAACTATAAGCAAACAATTGAAGAGAAATAAACATGTTTTATTGGTGAATATGGGATTTGAACTCAGGTCCCTTCATGTAAGGAACTTGCTGCCTTAATGATGCAGAGGCTGTTTCTAGTCCAGTGAATATTAATTAGAAGGCCTAGATAAACTGAATGTCAAGGGGGGTATGAATGCTGGTTAGTCTTGATGGTCTGAATAATCTGAATGTCTAGATAATTTGTACGAGTCTGTTTAGATACCCAAGTCTTTATTCATGTATTTCTCAGATTAGTCCCTATATAAACTCTCTATGCTGTAAAGGCAAAATTCCTTTTTCGATTGGCAAGTATAATGATGAAGTATATTGTGATATTGTGGACGTGGATGTGTGTCATTTGTTGTTTGGGAGACCATGGCAATATAATGTGGATGCTCAACATTCAGGACGTAGCAATGAGTATAGTTTTTTGAAGGATGGAACAAAGTACACATTGCTGCCTTTACAGAAGAAAGGTAAGCAATCTGCAGAAAAAGAATTTATCACGTTGACTCGCAGATTCGAAGCAGAAATGAAGGAGACTAGACAAGTTTATGCTTTGATAATGAAGCAGGTGTGTTTTTCCGAAGATGAAGCAAAATTGGCGGAGCATCCTGAAGCAGTTAGGCCCTTACTATCGGAGTTTCGGGAAGTAATGCCCGATGATATTCCTGATGGCTTGCCGCCCATGAGAGATATTCAACATCATATCGACCTAATTCCTGGAGCAAGTTTGCCGATTCTACTCATTATAGAATGAGTCCAAAGGAGAGTCAGATCCTTAAGGAGAAAGTGGAGGAGTTACTAAGAAAAGGTTTTATTCAAGAGAGTATGAGTCCTTGTGCGGTGCCGGCGTTACTAACTCCAAAGAGAGATGGAAGTTTGAGAATGTGTGTCGACAGCCGTTCAGTCAATAAGATTACAGTTGGTTACAAATTCCCAATTCCGAGGCTGGATGACATGTTGGACAGATTACATGGAGCAAAGTGGTTTTCAAGGTTGGACTTGAAAAATGGGTACCATCAGATTCGAATTAGGCCTGGAGACGAGTGGAAGACGGCCTTCAAAACGAAGGAGGGGTTGTTTGAGTGGTTGGTAATGCCTTTCGGACTTTCCAACGCTCCAAGTACTTTTATGCGGCTTATGAATCAGGTATTAAAGCCTTTCATTGATAACTTTGTTGTTGTATACTTTGATGATATCTTGATTTATAGCAAGATGGAGGAGGAGCATTTGTCGCAATTGCGAGAAGTACTTACAGTCTTGCGAACCAATAAGTTGTACGTTAACCTTAAGTAGTGCAGTTTTTTTACTAATAAGCTGCTATTCTTGGGGTATATTGTGAGTCACGAGGGAATCCAGGTGGATGATACAAAGGTGAAGGCAATTAGAGACTGGCCTACACCCAAAACAGTGTCTGAAGTGCGAAGTTTTCATGGGTTGGCCACTTTCTACAGGCGCTTTATCAAGAACTTTAGTACCATTGCAGCACCTATTACCGAGTGCATGTAAAAGGGGAGATTTTATTGGGGTGAAGAAGTTGATAAGAGCTTTGCAGTTCTGAAGGAAAAATTGTGCACTGCACCGGTCTTAGCATTGCCAGATTTTGAAAAGCTTTTTGAGGTTGATTGTGATGCGAGTGGTGTTGGCATTGGAGCTGTTCTCTTTCAGGAGCGAAGACCAGTTTGCTATTTTAGTGAGAAGCTCAGTGATACTAGGCAAAAATGGAGTACCTATGACAAAGGATTTTATTCAGTTGTCCGGGCTCTAAAGATATGGGAGCATTACCTCATCAGTAAGGAGTTTGTTCTTTATTCTGACCATGAAGCCCTTAAATATCTGAACAGTCAGAAGCGAATTAGCAGGGACATGCATGCAAGATGGTGCTAGTTTCTACAGAAATTCCCATTCAGATTGCAACACAAATATGGGGCGCAAAATATTGTGGCAGATGCATTAAGTCGAAGGGCAGGTCTGCTCATCACTTTGAGGCAGGAAATAATTGGGTTTGAACAACTCAAAGACTGTTATGCAGGCGATGACGATTTTGGACAGATTTGGGAAGGATGCGTAAACGGGCAACCTGTAAAGGAGTTTTATGTGCAAGACGGCTTTTTAATGCGTGGGAATCAGCTTTGCCTTCCTCGAACGTCACTGCGAGAAAAGGTAATTCGAGACTTACATGCCGGTGGACTTGCAGCACATTTGGGGAGAGATAAAACAATAGCTGCAGTTCGGGAGAGATTTTATTGGCCACATATGGTTCGAGATGTAACCAGGTATGTGCAGAGTTGTTACATTTGCCAAACTGCAAAGGGTCAGTCTAAAAATACAGGTCTTTATATGCCTCTGCCAATTCCGGAAAATATTTGGGAAGACTTGTCTATGGATTTTGTGTTGGGATTACCTCGAACACAAAGAGGGGCATACTCTGTATTTGTCGTGGTTGACAGATTTTCCAAGATGGCCCATTTTATTCCTTGCAAAAAGACATCAGATGCAATTGTTGTGGCCAGATTTTTTTTAAAGAAGTGGTTCGTTTGCATGGTGTACCCAAAACTATCACTTCAGACAGGGATAGCAAGTTTCTTGGACATTTTTGGCGTACATTGTGGAAATTATTTGATTCATCTTTGAATTTTAGTAGTACTGCTCACCCTCAGACAGATGGTCAAACGGAGGCAGTAAATCGTACATTAGAGAATTTGGTTCGCAGTATTTGTGGCGATAAACCAAGGCAATGGGATGTTCTTTTGCCTCAAGCGGAGTTCGCTTACAACAATGCGATTCATAGTGCTACGGGCATGTCTCCTTTCTCTATCGTGTACACAAAGGCGCCACAACACACTTTAGATCTGATCCAGCTACCAAAGGGTGCAACTAACAATGTGGCAGCAAGTCATATGGCCCAACAGATGGTGGAAGTACACAAGGAGGTCAAGCAGAAGTTGGAGGACGCAAACAAGAGATACAAAAGAGCTGCAGATAAGCATCGGAGACGTCATGTTTTTTCAGTCGGGGATCAGGTGATGGTGTTCCTGAGGCGAGGAGATTTCCCGCTGGCACTTACAGTAAGCTTCAGCCCAAGAAGTATGGACCATATGTTGTCAAAACAAAGATCAACGATAATGCTTATGTTATTGATCTTCCTAAGAGTTTGGGCATTTCAAATACTTTTAATGTTGCTGATTTGTCCCTGTTTTACTCTTCCGATGAACCTCTATACCCGGAGCCCGAGCAGGAGCCTAAGTCTAACTCGAGGACGAGTTTTCTACAAGTGGAGGAGACTGATGCAGAGGCTGTTTCTAGTCCAGTGAATATTAATTAGAAGGCCTAGATAAACTGAATGTCAAGGGGGTATGAATGCTGGTTAGTCTTGATGGTCTGAATAATCTGAATGTCTAGATAATTTGTACGAGTCTGTTTAGATACCCAAGTCTTTATTCATGTATTTCTCAGATTAGTCCCTATATAAACCTCTCTATGCTGATGAGGAAGGGCAACTTTTGACTAATAAATATATAGTATTTTCAGATTATAATCTGTGGTCTCTTTTTTGAGTGCTTACGCTGCGTCACTTAACCAGAAAGCTAAGAAACTTTTTTGCTTGATTTGAACACACCAATTAATTTACCCAAATTTTCTTGGTAATATTTTTTTGAAAACTTGAGTATGGCCCATGGCCCCTTAATAGAACCGCCATGTATGTAGATACCAATGAAAACACTACTTTTCATGGGTCACAAGTTAACCATGTCCCATCATCTTCAAAAGTGCTGCGAATTCAAGACATTTTCTTTTGTAGGCCTTCGTGCTGGAAGCATTTTGTTCATTTGATTTCGATATGCTATTGGCCTTCCTTAGTTTCTCCTTGTACAAAAGATTCTGTTGCATCAATTGATCATTTTTTACAGAGAGCCAACATAATTTCTTGATTTCCTTTGACATTTTATTTTTCACCTTGAAAGCAAGAGTTGTTCTTTCAAAATGTTGACATCAATGTGGATTGGCTCTCTGCAAATGTGACTCTGTTTCTTTTTTAGGTGGTCTGCAGAATTTGGTACTCGTAGAATTGGATCTCCAGAAATACATGATATGCTCGCTGAATATATTTACTCCGAATCTCCTGAAGTGGTAGGTCTTCTGTAGGCTCCAAACATTTGGGTGCATTCTTCTCAGTACATTAGTTTTGAATTTTATGGTTGTTATTTCCTAGGCCCGCTCTATATCCTTGTTCACGAGGTTGAGAGGGTTGCTAGGGTGCTACTCTCTCGTATGCCTTGATTGGCATGCAACCATATAATAAGTTCCACAATTTATTACTTGTGATGATGCTCCCTCTGTCCCTGAAAGTTAGTCCTTTTTTTTTCGTTGTTACTACGATTGAACTTTGAGCGATAATTTAGGCTACTGTTAATTATCCTAATGACAATTTACATCTTGTTATTGATACACCATTGTAAATACTATCTATACCAACTTTTTGATTCTCATTAAGATAATTAAAAGTAGCCTAAATTATCGCTCAAAGTTCACTCGTAGTAACAACGAAAAAAGAGGGACTAACTTTCCGGGATAGAGGGAGTATTTCACATTACCGGATGCAAATTGAACTCCTTCCTGCGTTTAGAGACTCCCCATTGTATGTATGATCCCTGAGGCAAGTAATTCCCATCATACCTCATACGGCATGTCCAAATCCCTCATGAAGTTAAGTAGTTCCATGTCCCT
The DNA here is from genome assembly GCA_026119855.1 of Campanula takesimana. NCBI lineage: Eukaryota > Viridiplantae > Streptophyta > Magnoliopsida > Asterales > Campanulaceae > Campanula > Campanula takesimana. Next base: position 1,670,976 of record JAOWBW010000190.1, on the reverse strand, counting down.
TTTACTTTCCATTAATTAGACCCAAGCAACAATTCCTTGCATCTGAGAGTAATTTTCTTACACATGTATGTCCATGATTTGTTTTTACAAGTGACATTATTCTGTTATGCTGGAAGAATGCTTTGGGAAGATTTGGGTTTAACTCTTATAATCTGTTAAAAGGAAATGGTTAAATACATCCGATAGTTTGATGGTTCGGATTAACAAAACTAGTGGGTTGAACATCTTCTGTGACATTTCTTATTGCTGCTTTTACTTATAATTAGACTATCCTCCGTGATGGCAGAAGCTTTATGCTCTTTTGTGTTTCACTGAAGATGAATTCTTAAGAACTTGTACTTGAAATTATTTGAAAAAGATTTATGTTTAGTATACATATAACTTGTAATATGTGTGCGTGAGTGCGTGCGTGCGTGCGTAAGTATATGTACACACACGCATGCCTTAGACAATGGTTCCGAAATTCCAAGCTCAGGCTTAACTTACCTGTTTCTGAGTATCATTGGACTTTATCAAAATCATTTTTGCTTATGCTGCATCGCAGGACATGACTAGAATATCTTTTCATTTTGTCAGAGGAAAAAATCCAAAAAAGTTTGCTTCAACTCTCGTTAGTTTTATGGGCAAGGTTAGTCTTTTTACCATAATTCTAACTCTGGACTGAGTAAGTTGTTGTCATCTTGCACTTCAGCTCTCTCATCTTAAATATGCTGAAATGCTTTTTGACTCACAAGATTTCTCCATCAATTTGCAGTGTTATCCAGGCGAAGATGATTTGGCCATTGCACGTGCAGTTCTGATGTTAGTGAGATATTTTGGGAAAATTGTTAAATGCCTGAAATTATTAAATACCCGTGATTGTTCTTATTCAAAGTTTGTAAGTCAAAACTTAATTAAATAGATATCAAGAATAACTGAAACTTCAAAAGAGATTAATTATAGTGAAGTTTAGAAATATAAGACTGTGTTGAGATTTATCTTCCCTTAGGTGGCGTTTGTTTTTTTTAAGTGTTAAGTCCTGAAATCTGAATTCACATCTGAATCAATAAGAGGCAGCGTCTGAAGACTGAATTCTGAATTATTCAAGCTGTTTGTTTTTTCATCTGAATTCACATCTGAATTGTTTTTTTTTTAAGTGTTAACCTTTTGAAATATTATGTATAAGCATGAGAATTAATGGATAATAATGGATTTTTATTTGCTAAAAGAAAAGTGAAAAAACATTTTAATTATTGTTGCTTCTGATACCATTCAGACTCTAATCAGACTTCATTTTAGGTCTGATTCATTCAGACTCCATTCAGATCAAAAGTCTCTATTCAGATCTGAAAGCTGAAAAAAAAAAAAAAACAATCTGAATTGGAGAAGGTCTGATTCGCTAGACATTCAGACTCCATTCAGATCTGAATGAAAAAAACAAACACCACCTTAGTAATGGCTAGTGAATGTTTAGATCAACAAAATATAAAAGGGTTTGTTGGCAGTAACCTTCTCTAGGAGTATGGTAGACCTGTTTACTGTCCACAGACACTCCCTCGTAATTTGTAGACTCTAATAATTAAGGTCCTTAGTCCTATTGAAAGAAGTCTGTTTCTTGACCATCTTACATCTCTGTTTAGGACTTGAAGATACGGTTTTAAAGATCTAGGAAGTGACAACACTCACTGAAAGACCCAAGTAACAAATCAACACGTGCCTGCACACATGATACGCTTGTATATCCTGGTATATGTGGGAAATGTACTTTAGGTCTATCGCAATTTTGTTTCTCCCCCCTCCCCCGTTGATAGACCTCCGACTCCGACACCCTGGATACCTAGAGACATTGAGGACATGCCTTAAGGTAAAAGCACAAACTTTGAAAAAAACTGTAGGGGTCTTGTTCAGTAAAAAGTATACTCCCTCCTTTTAAAGTAAGGAAAGTAGGTATCCTGTTTGATCTGACACACATAATAAGAGAAGTTAAGTGCGACTCCATTATAAGTATTAATATGTGTTGCATGTTCCAGTATTGCCTATATGGGAGTGACCTGTTTAAATGAAGGGCAAAATGGTATAGTGGCTGTCCAGAAACGGAAATCTTATACTTATTTTGGTATGGCCTCAAAATGTATATTGGATACTTCGTTTGGAACAGAGGGAAGTAAATCGTAGCAGATCAGTAAGAGGGGGGGGGGTCAGATTCTCCCCCCTTCGAGCTTAAATTTGTTAGCATTATACATAAAATTCAAGATTGTTGATGTGCATTACCTGACATGTCATGTCCTATATACTTGCAAGAGTTGTGGGTCATTATTTCAGAATCATGTTTGATTCCTGTGTATGCTTGTTAGTTAAAGATACAAATTGTACTGAGTCCTATCACTAACTTTGACTCACTCAAAGAGTTTCTGAACATAGTTAATGGACACTTTCTTGTGACCATGAGCAGACAAGGGCCCCAGCATAGTCAGTATGCATATGCATTATTAATAGTACTCCCTCTGTCCCGGAAAGTTTGTATCATTTTGACTTTTTTTGGTCAATACATGTTAACTTTGACCATACATTGGTGTCAATCTAGTGATCATAATGAAATTATAAAAGTTGTTGGTAAATCACTAAATGATTTATCAATTACAATTTTTAGAGTTTCACTGGGATGATTAGATCAACATCAATGTTTGATCAAAGTTCATTTGTGTTGACCATAAAATGTCAAAATGTGACAAACTTTCCGGGACAGAGGAAGTATTATTTTTGTTATTGTTATGATTATCTTTTATATTATTTTATAGCTACTTTTTATTTGTAACTGTACTGTGTCAGGCAGCAGCTTTTGTAATCGTTCACAGCTTTTTCTTTAAGGTTTGAAAGAGGTTCTAATCTTGCCTCTCTTCTGCCTATAGGTATCTATCCCTTGGTAACCTCAGAGATGCAAACAGCCTTATGGATGATTTAAAGAAATTAGTGCGGTCCAAGGAGCTAGAGTTTCCACATTCAGAATTGATTGTGTTTATCAACTATCTTTTGCTGACGTAAGTTGAATTTATTTATTTTCTTTACGCATACACTACATGCAGTCAAACAAACACAAATGTATATTTTGTTTTTCAAAAGCCTTACAATGATCATGATCTGGTTAATCCTGATTCCGTTGTGCTAATAAGATTAAGTAACTAAATTTTTACTCGCTCAATTGTGGGATTAGTAAAACTTTGGTGAATGGATCTGGGAACCATTTCATTGATTAGTGACCCATCCTTACTAATTTTGTGTTCGAATGAAATTCGGAGCAATGATTTTTTTAATTTTGACCATTTCTTTAATTTTTAAAAGTTCTGCTTTTACACAAGTCAAGCCAAAATTTTATCTGGGCATGATCCGGTTCATTCAGCTTGTTGGAATTGGATTTGGATTGGGATCAGGGTCTTGACTCAGTTGATTCACAAAGCTTAGTGCTAATGGATTGGATTGGATCAAGAGCAAATTTGAATTTTTTTTTTTTTTTTTTGACTTTCATTTTAGGACGGTGGTAGCGATACAATGATGTTGCTAAAGCCTAAGGCATAATATCACCTCAAAGCCTTATTAAAACCTCTGACATAATTATTTTTGAACCCCCAACAATCGCTAGTATTTGTATGTTCACTAGGAATGCGCCTGCGCTTCAGATGACTTGGACAGAATAACAATGATTGTATGAACATATTTATGCAGGTTGCAGAGAGATGCTTTGCCTCTATTCAACATGTTGAAACAAAACTACAAGTCCAGTTTAGATCGAGAACCTGTATTCTACGAGGTGTGTAGTATTTTGTCCAGAATGGGTAGTTCTGGAAAGTAGTTTACTTTCTAAAAGTGCTTCTGTATCAAGTTTCTCTATTTATGTTTCCTCCAATTTCTCTTTTGGTTAAACTTGATTCACGCATATATATATTAACCTATTTTGTATATGATATATATGGTTGCTGAAAGGTTCAATTTTCAAGATGTTTGGCTTTATAGACACCATGACGTATTGTTAACATAATGAATGTTTGTGTGGGGATAGTTGCTAGATGCAGTCGCAGAGAAGTTCTATGGAGTACAACGTAGAAATCCTTTGCAAGGGATGTTTGGAGATATCTTTAAGGTAATTATCACTCCCTCTATGTTAAAGTGTGTTTTCTTAGTCTTTGGCACCAGTTTAAGTTGACTATTTGCGGCTGTTAGGTCATTTTAGTGGTATACGCGCGCGCACACACACACACATGAATGCACTTATGTCTACAGATGGGCACATGGTTGATAATACAGTGAATTTAGTAACCTCATGGAAAAATTATCACCCTGGTAGTGACGACAAATTTTCTAAAGGGACACTAATTTTACCTTCATTTTTTTCTTTTGAAATAAAAACTTTGCATTCCAAGAAGACCTCAAAACAGTATTGCTTCTTGAAAGAAAAAAGTTAACATTATTTATTTCATGCGTCATTTCTTTTGTTTCCAAAATGAAGTGGAAAGTACGTGTATATTCCAAAATTTTGAAACTTGGGTACTTTCTTAATCGAAAGATCCAAACTTGTCTAATTGTTAAACCGGGTATGTTGCAGATGATGGGAGAATAACCGAAGCGAATATGCCAGATCTTTCGCATTTTGACAGGTTGAACGTGTTAAGAAAGCTCTTCAGTTTTATACGGGACAGATATTTAGTACTCCCTCCTTTCCATTTATATCGGCCATTTTGATTTTTTTATGTTCAACAAAAGTGAACTTTGACCAAATGTTAACGTCAGTCTAACAATTTAATGACATTCTTATAATAGTTGTTGATTAATCATTAAGTGATTTATAAATAACAATTTTTAGAACATCATTGGGATGTTTAAATTGACATTAATTAATGCTTGGTCAAAGTTCACGTGTGTTGATAAACATAAATAAATCAAAGTGACTGTTATTAATGGGACGGATGGAGTAGTAACTTATTCTTTATATGGCTCGTTTTGACAAGTCAGATGTTGCTTGTGCTTTGTCACTAAAAAGAATGGAGGAAGCATTCATGTTTTTTTTTTTTTTTTTTTTTTTTTCCCCCAAGTACCTGCTTAGTGAGTGATTCAGCTAAATCTGAATTGCTGCTACTTTTTATGTGGCTGGGGTGTGAGGAAAAAAAAAAGTAAAATTGATTCTCACTGAATGATGCCCTAATTGTTGAGAGTACGTGCCTTTTGTTTTTCATATTTAAATGACGTTAGTAATAAAGTTATTTTATTTTTAGGGATTTCCAGTCCGTATAAAATACTCTACTTGTACCTATTTATCACAAAGTAAATTTGGAGTTCTTAACATTGTTCAAGGTAAATTTGGAGAAATGGAGGTTTCTTTGTTCAAGATCGTCCCGTCGGTCCCTGCTGTAGAATAAATACATCTTTCACCCCTACTTTTTTAAAATCTTGTAAAGAGAACCGCAAACAATAAATGAAAAAATAAAATATGTATACTTCATCTACACCTCCGTTTCAAAATAAATATCCACTTTTTTTGTTCTCAATTCCAAAATACTTATCACATATCTAAACTAAAATAATTTTTAAGTACAATTTTAACATTGTACATGCAATGTATGAACAATACATATACAACACTATTCTCGAAAACGCTCACACAATACGATATTTATTTCAGACCTAAGGAATTATATTGTACTCCCTCCGTCCATAATATTAGTTCCATTGACAATTCAAACATAGTATTACCAACATAAGTTCATTTCCATCACTATCTTCTCTCTTCTTTTATCTTTCATCCTCCCCCCATTCACTCTCTTCCTCAATTCCCATCTTTAGTTATCACATGAACTACTATTAAAATTTACTAAGTTTAACCCACACTTATAGAAATGCGACTATTTTTATGGGATAAACAAAAATGGTTAAGTGAATTATCTTAACAAGGCGGATGAAGTAGGGCGTTAGAGAATATGATATTGCATCAAAGGTTACTGTAAGAAATAATCTCTCATTCTCGAAAAAAAAAATCGTATAATAACTAATTTTTATGAGGCAAGTATATTCTTAAAAAGATCACTTAAATTACTTATTTTTAGAGGAAAGCAAAAATAATTATTTATATTTTTAATATCTATATACATGTTTTGTTTTTTGGGAATTGAGAGTTTTAAAAAAGGAATGGGGCATTAGATTGAGAAGAGTGAAAAAAAAAAAAAGAATTGAGGGATTAGTTTTAGAAATTTTAGATAAGCTGCCATTATGGTCATTTTGGTCATTGGGCTTCTGCAATTGGGCTACAACTATGTTTAGGCAGCCCACTTAATCGGTTCTCCCGTCGGCCGTCTCCTCTCCCGCTTCTCCTTCCATAAACCCAAACCTGAACTACAACCCGTCTCAGGCTTCTCCTTCCATAAACCCGTCTCCGGCTTCTCCTTCCATAAACCTTCTTCCAGTCGCCTGAAAACCTTCTCACAGCCGTGCCGTTAAATTTCACCCACTCACACAGCCACAAAAACACTTCCATTTATAGATATAATTGTAAGTGGGAAGGCATGGATGATGAGGAAAGGTTACAAGTGAAGAAATTGTTCATAGGAGCAGGTTGCAACAGAATAGTCAACAATGTTTCTTGGGGTGCCGCCGATTTGGTCTCCTTTGGTTCCCACAACGCCGTCTCTATTTTCTGCCCCAAGGTTCTTTCTCTCTTTCTTCACTAATAATAGTACTTCCCCCATCTTGATTTCAACTGTTTTTTTTTTTTTTTTTTTATTAGTATTGGCACACACACACGCAGTGGGAGTTGTTTACATGTTTTTATCGCCCCCGGGCAGACTGCAGAGATATTGACTACCCTTCCGGGTCATAAGGCTTCGGTTAATTGCACCCATTGGCTTCCTACCACCAAATTCGCCTTTAAAGGTACACTCTTGTTCAACTCAAATTTATTTCTTCTTTGGTTAAACTTTGTGCTACCTTTGCTCCAAATTCATTTTCAGTTTTGTGCTAAAAGGGAATTGGAGAAATTTGTATTTCTGCTCCAAATTGAGTGTCAAATTGGTTCATTAATAGGTAATCTGAAAAAGTGATACTCCCTCCGTCCCAAAATGCTTGCCAAAATTTTCTCTTGATCAAGAGTTAATTTGGACATTCATTTTACGTCGGAGGTAGTACTATTAAATTTGCAGTTTGTATGACTGACTTCTCATTGAGAAAAACCCTCTTGTATAACTAACATTTCAAATATAACTACTGATTTTAGGGATAAATAGTAAGAATTTAGAAGTGATACTCTACGATGGACGTAGTGCCATAAATAAGTCATCTTCCAGTCAGTTACGCTTAGTTTAACCTTTACAGATCAATTCGATTGTTATGCTTGGAAGATAATAACTTTTGGGTTCATTTAGCAGCTTTTAGGTGGTTGTAGTTTATTCTTGAAGTTAAGGGATTTATGACTGTCCTTGGAGTTGATCTGATTTTTTTTTTCCTTTTTGGTAGGAAAAAAAGAATTGTATTAAAAAGAAGATCAATCTGTAATCAGATGTACAAGAGATCCATCTACAAAGAACAAAAAAAAAAAACATAATACATGGATTTTACATTAGGAAATAGCAGCAACCCTCTCTCTTTTCAAGTCATTAAGAGATAGCCCCCTTAATCCACCATCAGCATATACCCATAGAGAAGCTAAAGAAGCCAGTTTATCTCACAAGAGATACCTCAGTGAATACTGACTTTTGAAACTCCTTGTGTTAATTTCCAGCCTAATACACCAACAAATTACAAATACTCCACACTCCCACAAACATCTTGCATAGTCTCCTTTCCCAAACCCCCTGAAGTGAATCTGGAGAAGAGAAGAAATAGATTCTGAACTCACCCACACTTTTTCAGCCACCTCAAACAAACGATTCAAAGATAACGAGCAAGGCTGTAGTGGAGGAATTCGTTGAACTCCTTGCGATTTACACACCAACTAGGCAATAAATATTTAGAGTTCATCTGATTTATGAAAATTTTTAGTATATGCAAGAATTGATTATTTCACAGGTGAAAGTAGCTGGAAGGTTACGGAGGGTTGTAATATTTTGGAATCGGACTCATCAAGTGGAACATCACAGAAAAGAACAGTGAACTCTTTGCATAGGAAGAAAGGGAGCATATGTCAATTGAGTTTGGCAATATGGTCATGTTGACTTTTGAAAGTTCAAAGGATGCTTATGAGCGGAAGGTGGAGTACCTAAAACATAATACCCTATCTTTCCCAAAACAAGAGTTCCCTTCCACCGGGCACACGCTTTTAGGTAGAGGATTTAAACTTACTATTAAAAGCGCGAGCTCACCATGGAGGAGTATCCACCTTGGGTAAAAAAAATGTGAACTTTGTTTGTCTAAAATGGTTGTCCCACAATGGATGAGAGGTCCGCCAAAAGATATTTGGTAAGTTTATATGCCAAGGATGTAAAGCTGGGTCTAAGGACATATTTTTGGGACATCCAAAAAAGGGATAAATGACTCATATTGTGGAACATAGGGAGAATTGTTGACGTGAAATGCACTTTGATGTTTTCGACTTTCTTGTAGGCTAATTTAAGGGGAGAATTTGGTTGTTAATTTCTAGAAACCTACCTACACTTTTTTTTTTTTTTTTTTGGGGGGGGGGGGTACAAAAAAGTTTTCATTAAGGAATGTTGTTTCCTTCTTACAGCTAAGCAGTTGGAGCGGCATTTTCTGCTGTCTGGCGATGCAGAAGGTGCCATTATCTTATGGGAGTTATTCCTACCAGAAAAAAAGGTACTGCTTTCTGCATGTTATGCATCCTCATTCTGAAATTTTAGCGGCCTTTTTATTATGTTGATGAAATAGTTTCACTTTATTGTTGGCATGGCATGCTTATTTTGTTTCTCATTATGCGGCCATGTCAAACACGTGATGGGCATACGATTTTGAAGCGGATCCCAACTGATTTGGACAAATGCTGACAAGCACAATAGAGGTTGTGAAAATGTTCTGATGAAAGATACTCCCTCTGTCCTAAATGAATGTCCATTTTCAAGATTTTTTTGTCCCAAAATGAATGCCTTATTTGGAAAAAATTGTCCCTAAATGTTCTTTTACCATTTTTTTCACTAGTCTCTTAAAATACTTGCAAAATGTTTGGAAAGAGGATTACAAGAATAGGTAGAGATTTTCAGAATGTCCTATAAAATGAAATTTGGACATTCATTTAGGGACAAAGGGAGTAATTTCTTATTTCGTGAAAAGCACCAATGCAACAGTACTAATAAATGTTGGACAGTAGATTCGTAAATGGTTCTTTGGACTGTACTTCTATGGTTACAAGGAGCAAACATTTTTTACAAGTGGAGATAACTTGGTTCTATAACTTAATTAGTCCTTGACCTTGATACGGCCATAGGAATGGCAAAAAATAATGACCATTTGCAATTAATAATGAGCTTTTACTGGTTCCAGGAAGTGCATGACGGATTCCAAAATTGAAAAATGAATTTGAGTGCACGCAAGGTAGTATGGCTCGTTGGCCATGGAATTTAGTGAGTGACTAAGTGAATAACAAAAGGCTTCATCGCTGTCCATGCATTGTTGATGTAATCTTTTGAAAATATAGAATTCTATTTGCTCCTATGATCATATAGTAGTCGACTTTGGTTGATTTGCTAATTAAGGAAATAGACAATGTAACTGTAAGAGAAAAGGAGAGGATCAAACAATGAGTTTTCTGATGCAAATTAGAATTTCATTTCAAAGGCGGGATATTATGGCCTTGTTTATCGCCGCGTACTTGATGATATGAATATGAATCTGCGTTTTTATCATGGACTGCTATTGTCAGGACTGTTTTCTCACAGACTTCACTGTCAGTGAAAATATAGAAACCCAACAATTTTGAGGAAAGTGAAAAAGCATCAGGATGTTGCTTGTGGATTAGGATAACAGCCATGCATTACCAAAATGGGTTAGGATAGTGGGTGTGCAAATAAGACGATGTTTGCAGCTATGGTTTGTGAATCTGGCCATTGAAAATTTTGAAATCAGGTTTGCTTGCATATGTGCTGTGCCCGTGTCTTTTGTTTTTTAAATTACCTTCAATGACACAAGCACCAAAAGATGGTCTTATATGAACTTTGGACTATGTGTGAATTATTTACTTGTTTTTTCTGGCTAACTGATCTCAGTTGTGCTTTTGCCCCAATATTGCTTCGTTCTTATCCTTAATCAGCTTCATCTCGTGTAATTGCTGCTCTCTCCATCCCAATGTTCAAATATATTTCAAATTTGCACTTGATCAAGAGCAAATTTGAAATTTTTATGGACATTCATTTTGGGATGTAGGCAGTATTTATTAGGGTGCTGATACTGTATACTATCTGCTTGATATGTGCGGTGTCTAAACTTTTTCAGTTAATGACACTATCTCCTTTTCTTCACTGGTGCATAAATTATCATATGCTATGGGTTTGTTTACTTTTATTTTCTCATAGCTATTTATCATTTCTATTTCAGTGGAGATATGTGTCCGAAGTACCAAAAGCACATAAGAAAGGGGTCACATGCATTACTGGAATTATGACTTCTCAGACTGAAGCAATATTTGCTTCTACCTCTTCTGATGGCACTGTTTATGTATGGAAAGTGGTCCTTCCTACTTTTGGAGGTGAGTATGATGGTGTGAACTATTTCACATTCATTCTTAGTATAACTTCACATTCACGTGTAGACTTCTACTTTCTTTGAGGCGCTTATGTGCTTGTCATTAGCTTTTAACCAGGTGCAGTTCTTATTCAGTGTGCGCTTCCTGCTTTATGTTAATCCCTCCGTCCCAAAATGATTGTTCATCTTGGCAAAAGTTTTGTCCCCAAATGAATGACCTTTTTTTGTGAAGTTACATAAAGCTCCCTGACGATCATAAATCTTTACTCTTGTACGAATAATGTTATATGGTGAGATCATTAAGAGCATATTTGTATATATCTACATAAAATGCTTAAATGTCAACTTCCTTAAAAATTTTAAACTCAAAAGTGGACATTCAATTTGTAAAGGAGGGAGTACTAAATTGCGGAGATATGTTTTTGATGGGTTAATTACTGAGCTTAAAGGTTTAGGATAAAAATCATTTGAGTTTGTAAATGTTTATTTCTCTTATCTCATGAGCATATGATGATGGTGAAATATAGAAAATTATTAACCATAAGACACTTAGAGAAACTCATATACAGGCACTCACAGAGTCAGATGCTGCAGTCTTGTCGAGGTCATTGACGTGGAAGTTCATTTTCAAAGTTCGATTTGACGCAGAAATTATCCGTATATCGTGTTCACTTCAGTTATAAGAATGAAGCTTAGTGGAATGAAAAATCTTATAAATGGCATGCAATTGAAATAAAGTGATTATACGATGTTGATCCCCTAAAGGAAGCCAATAGTTAGTAATATTATGAGTTTCTCTGTGCCCAAAACCAGGTTTTGCTATAATTGCACTCATCTAGATGTTTCCATTCATCTTTCTTTTCCATTGTCATCTAACCTCTTTGCCTGTGGTCTTGTACACTCTTCCAAAAATTCAAAATACAGCGATGCTTTTTGAGTCTTTAAGAAATTGATTATTCAATACTGTGTTTTGAGGTTATGGGGTTGGCGATGTCTAAGCTGCGGTTGATTGCTTTGTTCCTCTAGAATTAAATGCTCCCTCCGTCCCAAAATGATCTTCACACTTTTTTTGCTGATACTACGAAGGAACTTTGAGCAATAATTTTAGGTTGATTCAATTATCCTAATAAAAATCTAAAACTTGTTATTGATAGTATTGTTGATGGTCTATCAATTATAAGTTTTAGATTTTCATTAATATAATTAAGTCAACCTAAAATTATTGTTCAAAGTTCTTTCGTAGTAACAGCAAAAAAAGTGTGAAGATCATTTTGGGACGGAGAGAGTAACTTGGTAAATGCAGCAGAGGCTTTTCCTAAAAGTTCTTGTCATTGCTCCCTTGGTCTAATATGTGACATTATACTCCCTCCGTCCCATACTTATTGCTACCATTTGGGAGTGCACGGGGATTAAGAAAATATGTTGGAAAAGTAACTATTGTGAGTGGGTAGGAGAGAAAATAAGTTAGCGGATAGTTGTTGTGAGTGGGTAGGAGAGAGAAAAGTGAACATTTTGGGTAAGTAGCAATAAGTATGGGACGCCCAAAATGGAAATAAGTAGTGATAAGTATGGGGCGGAGGGAGTATTGTCTAATAGTAGATTGAACATTTGCCTTCCTCCCATGTTTATTACTCAATATTATTACCCTTCTGAACACAAAACATTACAAGGCCTACAAATTCCTGTAAACTCCAATTGCCAACTGCTCAAACTACATAGCTTAAACTTTTTTTTTTTTTTTTACATATTTTATGGTTGTTTGGTAGATGAATCTATGCATTTGATGTGTTCAGTTAGCCAGCAGCTTGATCCAAAGTGATAAACTTTATAATTGGTAGCTAATTAACCTCTTGCTGCTGTACAACAGGTGACTGTACATTTTCAATTTTGGATTCCATCCCTGTGGGTTCAAAAACCATGGTTACGCTTTCACTAGCAGAGTTGCCTGGACAAACGTCACACCTAGTCCTGGCAATGGGTGGACTTGATAACAAGATTCATCTATACTGTGGCGAGAAGGCAGGAAAAGTAGGTATTTCAGATATATCGAGCATTTTTATCTGTTTTGCATGCTGAACTTTACCTATTTTATTCTTACATGTCTACATTTATAACCACAGTTTCTACTTGCTTGTGAGCTAAAAGGGCACACGGACTGGATCAGAAGTTTGGATTTCTCATTGCCCATAACTTGTAATGGTGAAACAGATAGTCTTCTACTTGTAAGTTCATCTCAAGATAGAGCCATACGCATATGGAAGATTGCTTTACGTGATTCTGTGCCAAACAAGAAAGAAGTAATGAGCCTGGCTTCTTATATTAAAGGACCTGTACTTGTAGCTGGCTCATCCTCATATCAGATCTCCTTGGAGTCTCTTCTCATTGGACATGAAGATTGGGTGTATTCAGTAGAGTGGCAGCCCCCTTCTTCGGTCGATGGCATAAATTGTTATCAACCCCAAAGCATTTTATCAGCTTCGATGGACAAGACGATGATGATTTGGCAACCGGAGAGAACGACTGGTATCTGGATGAATGTGGTCACTGTTGGGGAGTTAAGTCATTGTGCTTTAGGGTTTTATGGTGGGCATTGGAGCCCTAATGGTGATTCAATTTTAGCACATGGGTATGGTGGATCTTTCCATCTATGGAAGAATGTTGGTGTTGAATTTGATAATTGGCGACCTCAAACAGTTCCTTCTGGGCACTTTGCTGCAGTGACGGATATTGCATGGGCTAGATCTGGTGAATATATACTTTCAGTCAGTGATGATCAGGTATTATGTTGCCTAGTATGCAAAGATCATGCATGTTTGCTTTATGATAGGATGATCAGTTTCTGTAGTCAAGGCACACAATCAGCATGCTAACCCAAATTTAGACATCTATTATTGGACTGGCAGTACATTTTGAGAAAAATTAGAAGGTTATTGATTGCTGGGGCATTAACATTTTAATGTTTCAAGGCCTTCTCTCACCATTTGATTGCATGCCATTCATAGCAGTAAGGGGAAAGTCATACTTCCTCCGTTCCACAATATATGACGCTTTAAACTTGTTCACACATACTCCCTCTGTCCCAGAATGACAGTCCCCCTATTTTCATGGGTATTACGAAGGAACTTTGAGCAGTAATTAAGGCTACTTTTAATTATTATAATGAAATTTTTGAAATTGTTCTTGATACACCATTATAAATACTATTAATACCAATTTTTAGATTCACATTAACATAATCATAAGTAGCCTTTATAATTGCTCAAAGTTCCCTCGTAGTAACAACTAAAAAAGATGGACTATCTTTCTGGGACGGAGGGAGTATTAAGCAATGTAATTAATACATGTGAAAAAGACTCATGTACCCTTAAAATAGTCCGACGATATAGGTCGTTAACTGCTTATATAATGGATACATCACAATCATAAATAATTGGTCCACTAGGGTCAAGGTTCCTAGATGAATACATTTTAACTCCTTAAACGACATACATTATGAAGCGGAGGGAGTGCTTGAGTTATTTTATAGAAACTTATGATAGTGGATTACGGAAGTCTCTTGAGGTTGATATTTTCTCATGTCCCTCATTTAGGGTAATTACTAAAGGTGGGACAATTTATTGTTTATGAAAGCTCAATAACTTGTTTATGGTATTTTTGGTTGAAGTTCCTTTTTGAGAGTTCAACTCATTGATTAAGCGTAATTTTGCAACTTTACAATCATTTATTTATTTATTTATTTATTTTCCTTCACCTCTACTTCTTACATATGACGATTCCATGTGACGATTCATGTTAGCCTACCCCAAATCATTGTGGGACGAAGGCTTTTGTTGTTGTTTCTACTTCTTACAAGCATCAAGCATGTATTTTTGTTAGGGTTCCATCCACACCTCCCAGCACTTTAATTGACAAGAAAATAAGCACAATATGTTTGCTGATGATACTTATTCATGATGAACTATGTAGAGGCATGCGATATTAGTTTTCCGCATATCAATCCATATATATTGGGTTTATGATGTTTAACTTCATTACTAAATCATGAAATGTCGAGGGATTTCAACTCCAGTCAAGTGATTTGTTTATTTATTTATTTATCCACCACTTCTACTTATTAGAAGCGTGTATTTTGTGAGGGCTACATCCACACCTCCCAGCACTTTAGCTGACAAGAGAATAAGCACAAGATGTTTACTGATGATAAATTTGTTCGTGATGTCAGTAAAGGCATAGGATGTGAGTTTTCCACATCACTCCTTTAAAGTCCCGCCCTATCCCTTGTGGAGCGACTCATTTCAATATGAACAAAAAAATTCACTATCGGGTTTATGATATTTATTTTCATTAATGAATAAATAAGTAATTTTTTAGGGATTTCAACTCCTTTTTTTTTTTTACAGACTTGAAATACTAACGCCAATACGAATTCATATGTGTGAGTAATCTTGCAAGCAATCACTTCTTTTGTATATGCATGTCAAAATATTGAACACATAGGATATGGCATGTTGAGTCTTGTCCATCCTTACCACTCACATTACAAGAATGCCCCTCGATGGGATGGGTGCAAGGGTGGTAGAGACCCTTGTTTCATAATTGTATGTTACTGTCATTTATTTCATAATTTAATCGATTATTGTATGGTATACACGCATTTATGTAGATGAATCAAGCTTTATGATTTAGGCAGGTGTATTGTATAAATAAAGAACTAAAATCAATTTGTGTGTTAAGGATTATTTGCCTATGTTTTATTTTGGCATAGGGGGTCAAATTGATTACATTGTTTTAAAGTTTAACTGATCTTTAACGTGGTGATTTTTTCAAACATCCGCAGACAACTAGAATATTTGCTCCTTGGCTTAATGATGCTTCCTTGATAAGTGGAGATACTTGGCATGAAATTGCTCGCCCTCAAGTCCACGGGCATGATATTAATTGTGTAACGATTGTTCAAGGTAAAGGGAACCACCGGTTTGTGAGTGGGGCGGACGAGAAAGTTGCTAGAGTTTTTGAAGCCCCATTGTCTTTCTTGAAGACGTTGAATCATGCTACTTCACAGATAACTAGTTCCCCTGACGACCTCCAACCTGAAATTCAGATTCTAGGCGCAAATATGTCTGCTCTTGGGTTGTCGCAGAAACCTATTTACGTTCAAGGTATACTCTTTCTCATTTCTCATCAACTATTATGGTCTTTAAGAATCTGGTACATTCTTACATACATTTTTTTTCATGATCAAATACATCATTGTCCGTGTTTTAATGAAGTTATATAATTGTCATGATTTCTTTGGTGGTCATATCAAATTGCCATTACTTGTCTGTTTTCAATTTCATCTGCTTTATGAAGCATGGATACAAGTACAGGATACAGGTGTGAAACAATACAGTGCACGGAGATACCAAAAAAATCTTAATTTTTTGGATAAGGTATAGCAAGGAGGTGCCAATATTTTAATTGATAAGATTCCGTCACAAGGAAAAGAAAAAGAAAAAGTAGAAGCTATGTTACCTCCACCCGTCAAAATAAGGCGGAACCCGTGTTGTGTCATCACGCACAACACGAGTTGGATTTGGCAAATGAAAGCCAAGAGGCCGCCTTGCCATTGCGAGCAAAACCCTAGATTCAGATTTCATTTTCGACTTATCTAGACACCTTAATTGATCACCTAGGGTCTCGGTCGGGTACATTAAAGGTGGGAACGACATAGAGATGGATGTGTATATTTCTTTGCTTTATTTCTCAACCATAGAGATATCAGACATTATAAACCTGATTTGTTGGTTATTGACAGAAACAAGCTTTTTATTCTAAAAAGAACTGGGAGAGAGGGATTTGTTGACATTAATACCCTTATTATCCTAAGGAAAAATGAAAGTGATGAAGTTTCCCTGTACTTGTATCCAAAATTTGTATCCTTCTTAGTTGTACCCCCCCTCCCTGTACACTTAAATTAGAAAAATGCCGATCGATCCTCGAATCTGTACCCCGTTCCTGATCCTTTTTGCCGAGTCCAGCTAACATAGAGTAGAAGGACCCCTCACCATTTTTACCCTAAATTACAAACACAAATAAACTTAACACTTTAAGACTTCCATTGCCGATAGAAAATTTATAAGGAAGTGCAAGAAGACAAGAATCTGAGTGCTGCATGATCTTGTGTCCATCATGTCTCTAACCGAACAACCCGTCTTCATTGATACTAGGGTGTGAACTTCGAAATAGACCTATCATTTGGTATATAACAGCAGAATCCAGAGGGTAAGAAGATCTTAGAAATCCTAGCCTTACAAAGTAAAAGAGATTCATTTTTGGCTAGGGTATGTGGTGAAACTCTCTATTTTAAATTCTTCATTGTTTATAGTTGATTTTGCGCAATCAAGGATATTTCAAATTGAGAAATCCCCCAAATTTATCTTATTGCATGCCGAAGGTAGGAAGATTTTTGAATTTAGACCATTAAGAATTAGGAAAATAACAACAATAAGGATAGATATAAAGAAAAAGAAAACCATCAACAAGTAGGAACACTTGGGCAAGCGACAAATCCATATATAATGAATTGTAGATAACAAACAATATGAAGGCACTCAATGCTCTACCGAAGTCGTCTCACCATCCGCTCATTGAGGTCCCTGCGATTATGCTCAAAGGTGTATAAGAGATTTACCAAAAAGATTCTACGAGTCTAGAGAAACATGGGAACCAGCTCACGAGGGACAACAAATCCAAATCTCGTAAGTATATTACTGAATGTTTGTCCTGAGCCGTTAATGAGTGTTAGGTCTAACTGCCAACCTCAATCCTCACATTGAATGAGCCATTACCGAGTGTTTCCCCAGCTTCTGAACCAAATATTGGTTCTTGATTAACTTTCATAAAGCCATGATACTGATTCAAAGACACAATTATGGTTGTTCTTATATACTCCATCTTTCCCGGAAAGTTTGTCTCATTTTGACTTTTTGTGGTCAACAGAAATGATCTTTGACCAAGCATTGATGTCAATCTCATGATCACAATGAAATTTAAAAAATTATTATTGATAAATCACATAATGATTTGTCAATTACAATTTAAAGGATTTCACTAGAATGGTCAGATTGACATCAATGTTTGGTCAAAGTTCATTTATGTTAACCATAAAATATCAAAATGGGACAAACTTTCAGGGACAGCGGGAGTGTAATACTATTGCATAATTCAGGAAAAGTCATTGTTTAAAATGCTGTGTGCCCAGTGTAAGCAAGCAACGAGGGACCTTTTGGCAAGTACAACTTCATTCGTAGTTGTGTATATGCAAGCAGTGTAATTAAGAAGTTTGTATTGTACATATTTGGTTTTTTGCAAGATTAATTTTTTGTCAACACAAAACACAATAAAATGCTGACTTTTTGGGATAGCAAGGTTTAAGAGGGTTACATCCTCTGGTGCTGTTAGACCTTCGATTTCTGCTATTTTGACATCCTCTTCAACTTGCTGATTCTTGGATGCATAATAATTCATGAAACAAGAGCATTTATCATTGTAACCTTGACAACTTCTTATATTCAGCAGCTTGGTCGCATCTGAAGTTTTCTTAATGACACCACCAAAACCGGTAGCATTCTTTGATGCTAAATGATATAGGGCAGCTTTAGGCCTTGCCTTGATATCTTCTTGTGAAAGGGACCACATTCACTCATCTAACTCAAGTCTGTTTCGGGACCTAATTAGCTCATTAAAGACTAATAAATATCTGATATATTAGACTCTGTCCAAATAAATCATTTGAACTTAAAACCAAAGTCCCATTCGAATGAATTTTATTGATTTAGTTTCTTTATCGCAATATGCTTGATGTTTGGGGGTGTTGCATTAATGCGATTTGCGATGATGATTAGCTTATTCTTCGTAGTTCGTACAGAGCAGGGTCTTCCCTTTCAGAAATGGAAAGGCTTTGGTTCAGGGAATGAAAGGTAAGCACTTGGAAGTGCGTAGTGTTAGGTAATCATTTGGTGTATATGGACATTTCGAGAATCTTTGACAGCATGAGTCTAGGTATTAAGTTATGATGAGATTCTGTGGCTTCTTTGGTCTCTGTTTGTGCTAAAGCTCTGGGTAAGTTTAGACGTGTGACACTTTGACTTTGACCAGTTTCGAGTGAAAGAGGAGGCTGCCTAGGCTTTTACCATTTTTTGGTCCTTCATTTGGTCAGTTCTGTTGTTTTATCCACTCTTATGTTGTGGCCAGGGGTGGATCTTGTGTTGTGGCTGGGGGTGCAAGTGCACCTGGTCAACTGCAATTTGTGGTTGATTTTTTTCTTTAAACCCACTTGTTAAGTGCACCGGCACAGAGTATAGAAAAAATGCTGGCATAATACGCAAGGAAAAACGTGTGTTCCAGTGGTTGTAAAGCCTGCGAAAGTTGAAATTAGGCAGCCCCACCCGTGTTCGATTCTCACTCCGAAAGTAGTCCCATCACACAGTTATTTTTTATCCTCTCACTTTCTACAACTTTTTACTCCCTCTGACTTTCTACAAGTTTTACTTAATTAGGCAACTTTAGGTTTCCTTCAGTTATTCTAAATTTAATTAGTTAAAATTTTGTTTTCTTAATTAATTAATTAATCAATGCTTGTCATACATTTTTTTTTAATTAGTTAAATTTAAGCATTTTTCATTAATTAATTAATACTAGTCATATCTATATTTTATAATAATTTTCGGTTAATTAAAAAGTAATTTTAAATGTCTCAAGTCAATCTAATTACCATGTTCAACAATTCTAGTCTATATTTTATTTGATTTTTAATAATTCTACAAATTTCTTTGAAAGTCTAAACTCTAATCGCCTTTCAAAAAAAAAATTGATTTGAAGTTTTGTAGTGTAAATTGTGCACCCGCTGTCAAAAAATCCATGGTTCGCCACTGGTTGTGGCGGATCTCAATCCACCTTTCTACGTTCTTCCTCTTAATCAAATTACTGTTTCATTTATATCTTTATAAACAAATTGTGAAAGAATTATAGAGTTTTGGAACTCGAATAAGAAATCTCCAGAAATAGGTGTACTTGCATGGATGAAACAGCGATCTAAAGCGAGAAATCTCCAGATGACCAGTAACATGGATGAAACAGCGATCAAAATTGAGAAATCAGAAATGTGACGCTTTTAACCTTTAGAGCTACCTATGACTTCTTCTCTCAGTATGTGCCTCTGAGTAAAATTCCTAGTTTACAATCAGATACTCACTTGTTTGTGTGATTGAATGTCCAGATTATGTGACTGAGGATAATATCAGTTTATTTAAACCATTTATTAAATAACGATGTTCTTCATGTAGGCATCGCCCTCTCTGAATTTCTGTCTTTACTGTTTGTAAATAATTCCATATTGGTACCTGTGAAATTAAAGATTGCATAACATCATGTGCATTTATTCGCTTATTTCTCACTGGTGATGTTGTTAGGTTAAAAAGGTCTAGTATCTTATTGTTGCTCTAGATGTGATGATTTGCTTTATAAAGGAAAAGAAAAGAAAATACGATTACTTGACAAGCTTTGTTGTTGTGCAGCTTCATCTGATGACCCGCCTGAAAGAAGAGGCAATGAAGGTGACACTCTTGAAACTATTCCTGATGCAGTTCCGGTTGTGTTGACGGAGCCACCTGTTGAGGATCAACTGGCGTGGCATACATTGTGGCCTGAGTCCCACAAACTTTACGGTCATGGGAATGAACTCTTTTCTTTATGTTGCAACCGCGAAGGAGGGCTTGTTGCTTCTTCATGCAAGGTACCTGTTATTGAATTGGTTTGTCAGTGTGATTATTATGGAGTTGTCTTCTTATAAACATCAGTATATATTACTGTGCGCAGGTTACCAGTATAAGGTGCCTTGGTAATTTGGCTTATTGTTACTATTTTAAGCATACAAGTTATCTTTTTTTAACCAAGCAGACTTTAGTAAAAATATTGCTAAATGAGAGAGACTGATATGGCATGGAAAGGATTTATGGACATGGCCATCTTCTTTAGCAAACACCCCCCCGTCCCGGAATGTTGTTCCCGCTTTCTTTTGTTGTTTGTTTGAATGAACTTTGAGCAATAATTGTAGGTTAATTTAGTTATTATAATGAAAATCTGAAAATTTGTTTTGGTACATTAAAAATACTATTAATAACAATTTTTGGATCTTCAATAGGATAACAATTCTAACCTATAATTATTGCTCAAAGTTCATTCAGGCAAAGAACAGAAAAACTGGGAACATCATTCCGGGACGGAGGGAGCAAGGTTGTGATGCATATTATCCAAAGATGAAGGATTTAGATTGTTATCGAACTTGGAGAAGATGAAAAATTATTGCATATCAGAATTTGATTATATTTTACTGCTGTTGATGTGAATTATTGTTCTTCAAAATGAAGCGCAACTGTAAGTCCCACAAAAGTAAATTCGTAAAGAGCTTAACAAGCCTTTGCAAATCTTACATAGCTTCAAGAAAATATCTCAAAAGGAGTAGAAAACAATACAATATAAACCAATTTGGATAGGCTAGTCTCCTGCATTAGATACATAATGGGCTTTCTTTTGCTTTCTACTGTGTGTTCTGTTAACATACCATACAATTCTGGACTAGTAGTTTGAAGCTAACAGATGATCAATCATACAGGCCCAATCAGCATCAGTAGCAGAAATATGGTTATGGCAAGTGGGTTCTTGGAAGGCGGTAGGCCGATTGCAGTCTCACACTTTAACAGTGACCCACATGGGATTCTCATACGATGACAAATTTCTTCTGGCCGTCTCAAGAGATCGCCACTTCTCCATTTTTTCCATTAAACAAACTGGTATGATAATGTACTTGAAGGCCTCATTACTATCATTTATTCTCTTGGATTTTTTTATTTTATTTAAAGCATTCTAATTGGCACTACTATTGTGCATTCCAGGCATAGATGTATACAATCATCAGCTCCTAACTAGGCAAGAGGCACACAAAAGAATAGTATGGGCGTGTTCTTGGAACCCATTTGGTCATGAATTTGCCACTGGCTCAAGGGACAAAACCGTAAAGATATGGGCCATTGAAAACGAAACTTCAGTGAAACAACTCCTGACTTTACCACAGTTCAAGAGCAGCGTAACGGCTCTATCTTGGGTTGGCCTTCATAAACAGAGCAATGAAGGGTTACTTGCAATTGGAATGGAAAATGGTCTCATTGAATTATGGCGTATTTCTATTACAAGAGGAGGGAATGAAGATTCAAGTGCCCCAAAGGCAATAGCCTCACTCGTAATCCAGTTTGATCCGTTTATTTGTCACGTTTCATCTGTGAACCGGTTGGCTTGGAGAAGCTCGGAAAAGAGGGAGGATTCAACCAGTTTGCAGCTTGCTTCTTGTGGAGCTGATCATTGTGTGAGAGTGTTTGAGGTAAATGTCGCTTAATTTAGCTTTCATTACATGTATTCTAATAGGTACTATATAAATCTGTAATTTTTATTTTTCACAGAATTCTTCCTTCATCCCATTTTTTTTTAGTTATTAGTATGTGACTATTATTTGCTATAAGGTTAAGTTATCGGTTTACTTCCGATGTGTCTTAGGCATGTGTGCACACGCTCTGATTAGTGATTGGTGTGTCGTCTGTCTAAATTTTGACCTTTATTTTTCAAATATAATGAAAATTATGCCCAAAATCCTAGTAATCTCTCTAGATCAGTACTGATAACGTAATTATGAATTCTTTATTCTATTAACTAGATTTTTTTTTGAGACTTTGTAATTGTGCGGCACGGGTTCTTTTTAGGATATATAGTTTGCCTACTTAGGGTGGATGTTTTGAGTTCAAAGTATGATGGGCTAATGATGCTTTCTTTAGATGGAATGCCACCAACTAGGAATTTGGGACGAACAATACTAGAGCACAAAAAAGTCGCAAAAAATTTGCTCACAAAATTTTAGGTGTAATGACGTTATTGGTTTTTTCTATTAGAGTGTGGCGGACCCATTATTGATGCAACCAATAAAATATCGTCACCTCATTTTGTGAACAATATGTTGTGATCTTATTTTGTGCCTCTAGCGTTGCGCTTTTAGACTGCCGCATCATCGGTAGTGACTTGGCCAACGGGACCCATTTTAAAATAAATGATCGCTTGAGATTAATTGGTACTCCCTCTGTCCCTAAATGAGTGTCCATTTTCAAGAAATCTTTGTCCCTAAATGAGTGTCTTTTTTGAACCTAACTTTCTCCCTAAATGTTTTTTTTCGAAATTTTTTTCGCCGGTTTCTTTATACGTGCAAAACTAAAGGTTTGGAAAGGAGACTACAAGATTATATATGAATCGTTGTTACCAAATTGTTCAAAAAGTTGAGATTTTCAGTGTCCCTTAAAATGAAATTTGGACACTCATTTAGGGACAGAGGGAGTAAGGGACAGAGGGAGTAGTATGCTAGACTCACTTTGCAGAAATGATTAAATGTTAATTGATCATAATCTAAAATGGGTTGCATGACCAAGGTTTTTATTGATTTATTGGCTGCATGCATCAGGTCCATGTCCACCAACTAGTCAGCATCAATATCTGAGAAAAAGAGGCACATTATGGAACGTGAATTCTAAACCACATTAGTTGACTATATGGGTTTGAGACAATGACATTATCTCCACTTTCTTGCAGCAATTGTACAACCCATTGCTTTGCTGTAGAGGACCAAACACAGTTCCCGTTCCCAAAGCGGGTTCTGGTTCCAGAAAAGGTTGAACCGTAACCGAACCGTTTCTCTTCCGGTTACGGTTCGTAACCGCCGGTCGGCGGTCCACAGATTCTTATTTTTTAAAGAAAAAATATTTTTTTAAAAGAAAAAACAATTATAATAATATTTTATTGCCGATTTTTTTTTTTACAAAAAGGTATAGAAAAAATCTTTAAAAAATTAAAGAGGTCCGTCCCTCTTTTCTTTTATATACTCAACAATTTTTTATTATTTTTATTCACTGAATTTGGCTAAAAATTCAGTCAAAACTTAGCTTTTCTTGTCAACTTTCCGTTAGTAACTGTTAATTCTGATAAAACTGTTAGAAATCTAACGATTTTGACGGTTTTTGACGTTTTCTAGTGGTTTTGTTAACGGTTTCGGTTCCGATTCGGTCTAGGCGGTTCATGGCGGTTCGGAACCGCTGGTTCACGGTTTTCAGAGGGGATGAACCGGAACCGGCTCGTGTTGCAAACGGTTCCGGTTCACACGGTTCCGGTTTTCGTTAAGGTTCAAGGCGGTTCCGGGCTTTTCGGTTCCGATTCCAGTCGATTTGGCCATCCCTACTTTGCTGCATGACAGAAAGTGACTAAAATCTATGAATTTGAAATAAAATCAAACTTAGTCAATTTCAGGGCCTTGGGTGCGTTTCACAACTTATCTTGGTGGCGAAAATGGGGGAGGTGTATTTAAAAAATGGCGATAAATAAATTTAAATAACGGGACGGAAAATTTATTTCTACAAAGTCGAGGCAAGAATTTGACTCTTTTTCCGTAAAACAATATTACCCCGTATACAAGTGCTCCCGGTTTACGACAACTGTCTCCAAGATACGACTTGCGTAATTTCAGTACGCACACAACGATTCTGAAACCTTTGTGCGAACTATTGGATATTCCCGATCTTCTTGGACTGGGCAAAGGCTAAGAATATTAGGATGCTCGAGAGAATATAAAATGCTCTTGGATTTCTGGATGATTGGAATGAGGGGGAGAGGGTCCTTTATATAGTTGTTGAAGAGTTGGTGTGCCATTTGGGAATAGTTGTATATGACATCCGGTGGCATCTGGGCCGTTGGATCAAATCTGGATGGAAGGCTGAGAAAGCTTGGATCGACTCAACTAGTCCGACCCCCCATTCGAAGGGACACGTGTAACCCCAGTCCAACCGCCACGGAATCTTCCAAAAGTTTCCACTTGGACCAAACCGCCCAAGTGGCCAAGCCCATATCTGAAATGGGCTGCCCGAAACCCAACCGAGTGAACCCAAAACCCGGGCCCAAGCCATCCATCAGCACACACGCATGAACTGAACCAGCCTCAGGGAACCACCCACAGACTGGACCGCCATCGAGCCGAATATTATTAAAAGTTTAAGACTCCACAGCTCCCAGCGACGGATGCGTACGTGGGAAGTGAAAGTGCGCCTCTAAAACACCCTTCACGGGCTTCGCGAGTGCGGGTGCGGTGCGAATGGTGCTTCGCACCATCCTTGTAGGATGGGTTAAACTAGTTAAAAGCTAGCCCAATTGGCCACTAGGTTGACCCAAGGAGGGAACAACTTGACTCCTCCTTAGATGCTCACATTAATATGGCTTTTCCATCCCCATTTCTCTTCAACCATTAAAACTAAGTTGTCAATTTTATCAATTAATATCTCATTCACCCGAAATTGGTTTTGAGAAAATAAATATACAGCATTAATCTACTCCGAACGTAGATTAATTATTTGCAACTTATTTCCATTTTTATTAAACGGAATTAATTACGAAACTTGGTCAACTATTGGTCAAAACCAATACTGTTAACTAATTTCCTACAACATGAATGACACTAATGCATGAATGCATACTCTTAAGAAAATCCTGACGAACTGTTACCGCATCGGGGTAGGTAGCTTCTGGCTTTATACCATCCCTAGTAAGATGCTATCATATTTACATGCTACTCAGTGAACGCGATTTTTTGAACTGGTCAACGTTTTTTTTTTTTTTTTTTTTTTTTGTAAACCAAGACAATAGCATTTACACGATAACAATTTTAATATCTTTTGTTCTCACGTTGTGTCCGTTTCAGCCCTGGACCATATCTTGGATTCATAAGTGTTTCGTTTTAAAAGCGGCCAAACTTCTCACATATATAGGTGATATCCTATAAAGAGTATCATGCTATACTCCACCTTTTCAAGGTCTAAGAATCATTAAAAGCTTAAAGTTTACCCTCACCACACGTCTGCAGGCTTTTAGCACTTAGACAACTTCTGAGAATGGGTTATATTGGGTTCCAAGTGCGTTACTAGAATATCCATAACTTAGTTTTCTCATTGAACCAAGTTTGTGGGATATCCACTCATCATGGTTGAGCTACAGTTGGGTATGCTTATCACTTAACCCTCTTAGTTATATTAGAATTGATTGATACCATCACCTATTAGTATTTTATGGACTTTAGGACCCTATGTAAGAAGTTTAATAACTTCAATTTTTAGCTTAGTCCATTTTATAGTATAGGCTTAGAATATAGGACTTGGAGCGAAAAATGATCGAAGATCTAAGCAGGACTTTGGTCACTGCACAGGACATCACTGCGCAGGTCTTTATTGCGCAGCATTATATCTTGCTCAGTTTTCAATGTTCTCAGATTCCCAAACTTGGAAAGCGCTTAGAAGATGTACGCTTCTTAAAAGCCAAAAGTGCTGAGGTGTGCAGAAACGACAAAACAAGCACACTCAGCAAATCCAACGATGGAGATGCGCTTAGATGAAATATTTCAAATGAAGACAGCTGTCAACCTTCTAGAAGAAGATTTGAATTTTGTCTTCATGCTCTGTCTCCAACGGCTACAAAGGACACCTGCGCACCAATCACATTGTGCCAGCTCATTTTCCTTGTTCAGAGCTCCAACGGCTAGTTTCAAGCTCTCAGGTATAAATAGCCTGCTCATCTTCATTTCCAAGTTGCTTGAGTTCTTACCTTCTAAGAGAAACTTTGAAGTTTTGAAGATTGCTGCTTAAAATCCCAGATTCACAAGAACAACCTTCAAACCTTCATACATTCAAGCCTTGTAACACAAAAAATTCTTCGTGCTCTTCATCTCATAGATTCTTAGAGCCCAGAATTTCTGACATATACACACCTCTTGAAGCTTCGATCATTTAGATTCTTGAGATACACCGGTTTAGTCTAAGATTTGCTCTTCATAGAATAGATTTTGATTTGAGTTTTGATTCATTGTAATCTTGTAAAAGCTCCTCATATCAATATAAATCTCATAGTTAGAAAATCCAAGACTAACCATCTTGGTAGAGGACGTAGATTTTACATCGATCGAACCTCTCCAAATAGCTTGTTCATTGCTCTTACTGCTTACCTTATTTCTGAATTACTGCTTTGTTTGATCTTATCAGATTTCTATTTTTGCTGCTGTGTTTGTTATTGCTTATTGCCTTAGCACAATTTTATCAAACTCTTTAGCCAAACTTAGCGCGTGCGTATTTAGACTCTGCGCAGTATACCCTGCGCAGTAGCTGCTTTAATTTCCGCTGTGCATTTCACACTCTCTCTGCGTGCTATACTTAGCTTATTTGAGAACTGTGCGCATAAGCCATTGATTTGAAAAAGGGTTTGAAAAGAATTTAAAACGCTATTCACCCCCCTCTAGCTATTTTTCATACACTTGTTGCCCATTTGGGACCAACAAGTGGTATTAGAGCAAACACCTTCATAAAACTTGTTTTGTTTTTCAAGCTTAACAACTTGGGTGCCGATTCAAGTTGGCTTCAAAATCTATGGCAATGGCTAATGATTCACATGTTCCTGTGCTCGACGAAGATCACTTCGACATCTGGAAGCACTGCATGCTGACTCACTTTTCTTCAATCGACGAGATCCTCCACGACATTGTTCTTGAAGGACCCTATGTCCCTATGAAGGCAAACCTGATGCTGCTACAAACGAGGAAAATCCTACTATCAAGAAGCCTAAGGATGAATGGACAGATGAAGAAAGAAATGGGTTGGTTATGATGGAAGAGAAAGGAACATCATTCTGAGCACCGTGGACTTCTCCACGCATAATCAAATTGTGAGCTGCGCAACTGCAACGCTATGGGATGCTATAGAAGGCTACATCGAAGGAGACAAAGTCAGCAAGGAAAACAAGAGACTTGTTATGCAAAGAAAGTTCAACTTCTTCATCAGACTTGATGGTGAAACCCTGAGACAAACTTATGATCGTTATTGTGCTATTGTAAACTCTTGTATATCTCTGGGGAAGAAATTCACCAACAAAGAAATTAATGCTCAATTCTTAGATGCGCTTGATTCTAGATATGTTCATAAGGCTAGTCATTTAAAAGATTCTGGATTCCTTGACATTTGGCCTTTGCGCAGCTTGTATGCCAATTTAAAAGTGTTTGAGCTTTAATCTTGAACGAATTGATGAAACTGAAGGAAAAGGAAAAATGATCTCAATGGTTGCGCAAAAAGAACCTGCGCTTGCTCAAACCTCAGACAAAATCACTACTTCCTCCTTACTTGAAATGGACGATGATGACTTCGCTATGTTTGTAAAGCGATTTCAAAAATTCAGGAAATTCTTAAAACCTGGATCCTCAAGTAAAGCTCCAGCAAAGTTCTTTCGAGGCAGAGACTCAAAGAAAGATGATGACTTGGTTTGCTACTGTTGGGTTTTGTGCAATCATGCGCAGCGGAAGGTAGACATGAATAAAACCCAATAGTCTAGATCCGCTATGAACAATAATTCATAATAACAAGATGAAAGAAACTAACCCTTGTAGATCGTTATGTAAAACTTGGATTAAGCGTTAAGACAAATGCCCTCTACCGGTGATCCACACAACGAACAGATTTCAAGAACGCCTTCTTGAACTTGACCGCTAGGTCTTCGGATTGATCAACGATGTTGAAGAACGATTCTTCAAAGCTCCTAATTATTATTGTGACTTGATAATTGATATTAATCAATCACAATAACCCAAGAATATAATGTGTGATTTCTTTCTCTAAGAAAGACTTTGGAATTGATCAAATCAACAACCAGGGAACAATTCCCGTCAGTCTGTATTTATATTCAAGGGGTTTCAGAAACCCTATAGGACTTAGGTTTTCTTGTTCAACAAGAGTTTTTCCTAAAAACTGATTCTGCCGGGCAAAACCATCCGTACGGATGTTTCTGGAAGCATCCAGATTCATCCGTACGGATCCTTTCACCAGGATCCGTTTTACTTCGTTTTTCGCTCCTTTTTAATTATCTTTTCTGCGTGTGTGACCCAATAGGATTATACTAAGTTGGCAACGAGTCCGAACCAGTCAAACCTCGTAAGTCATAAGAGGAATCTAGCAAGCCATTATGACTACCCAATTAGTATAACTTTGAACTCCAAAGTTTCCTAAAATAGAACATAACACAATCTCTTTGTTACATGATGTCTATTGAACGTAAGCCATGGTCAATGGTCAACTTACATTTGTTCAATGCTTTCTCGATCCCGAATGTATTGATAATACAAATCTTATTTGAGCACGGCCATGCATTTCATCAATACCATTCATCGAGTGGCTAAAGCTTGACATATCTCTTGACGAGGAACAAATCCCATCTTGGCTTATTATTCTTCCCTACATGATTCTGATTATGCCAATCATATTCTTTATAGCTATCCGATTAGGGATAATGTTTGAATATGTCAAATGTAATGTTCATCATGTGGAAGACTGTAATAACCTCAAGTCTAGAGATTCTAGTGATATAACTATATGAGACTTAATTATGAAATTGTGAACATGACATAAATCTCATAGGGGTCAGTCCAGTATTTGTTCTCCAACAAATACCCATAAGTCTAATTGTATCCCATACACCATAATTATCATATGATTATCTATTAAACTTATACTAATAATTAATCATAATTATCAGGGACGGGGATTATTATAATAAACATGCAAAAGACATAATAATCAAACATTCAATATCTTTATAAATAATAACATTAATTTTACAAACAATATGCCTAGGGCATAACACAAACAGTCTCCCACTAGCACTAGGCCTAATTAATGTATCGAATACCCATAGACCTAACATGACCATCATGCTTTGCTTGCGGAGGACCCTTTGTCAATGGGACTGCAATATTATCATCAGTTGGTACTCTGCATATATTTACGTCTCCTCTATCAACGATCTCTCGAATGATATGAAAACGCCTAAGTATGTGTTTGGATTTCTGATGCGATCTAGGTTCCTTTGCTTGAGTAATAGCACCATTATTATCACAATAAATGTCTATTGGATTAGCAATGCTAGGAACCACCTCTAGTTCACCAATGAACTTTTTAATCCAAACAGCCTCTTTAGCAGCATCGGATGCAGCAATATACTCAGCTTCAGTTGTAGAATCTGCCACGGTACTTTGCTTAGAACTCTTCCAGCTAACAACACCTCCATTGAGCACAAATACAAATCCAGATTGCGATCTAGAATCATCCTTGTCGGTTTGGAAGCTTGCATCTGTGTAACCACTTATAACAAGATCATCTTCCATTCCTCCATACACCAAGAACGAATCTTTAGTCCTTCGCAAGTACTTTAGAATCGTCTTGACTGCAATCCAGTGACTCTCACCAGGATCTGATTGGTATCTGCTCGTCATGCTCAAAGCATACGAGACATCGGGTCTAGTACATATCATGGCATACATGATGGATCCAATAGCATAAGCGTATGGAATCCCAATCATTCTCTCACGCTTATCAGTTGTTTTAGGACACTGATTCTTGCTTAGAGATATGCCATGACCTACTGGCAAATTTCCTCTCTTAGAGTTTTCCATGCGGAATCTCTTAAGAACTTTGTCAATATATGTATCTTGACTTAAACCAATCAATTTCTTGGATCTATCACGATAGATCCTTATGCCAAGGATGTAAGCGGCTTCTCCCATATCTTTCATTGAGAAACACTTTCCTAACCAAGTCTTTACAGACTGCAGTGCAGGAATGTTGTTTCCAATGAGTAATATGTCATCAACATATAGCACAAGAAATAGTACTATGCTCCCACTAATCTTCTTGTACACACAAGGTTCATCTTCGTTCTTTATGAAGCCAAACTCTTTGACCGATTCATCAAATCGAAGATTCCAACTCCTAGAGGCTTGCTTCAATCCATAAATGGATCTTTGCAATTTGCATACTTTGTTAGAATTTTCTGGAATTACAAAACCTTCAGGTTGTGTCATATAAACATCCTCAAGTAAGTTCCCGTTAAGGAACGCTGTTTTGACATCCATTTGCCATATCTCATAGTCAAAATATGCGGCTATGGCAAGTAAAATTCTTATAGACTTGATCATTGCTACGGGCGAAAAGGTTTCATCATAGTCGATTCCATGAATCTGCCTATAGCCTTTCGCTACAAGTATAGCTTTATAAGTATGCACCTTAACATCCATGTCAGTTTTCCTTTTGAAAACCCACTTGCATCCTATGGTTTTTACACCTTCGGGCACATCAATCAAGTTCCAAACTTGATTGTCATACATGGACTTAATTTCAGATTACATGGCTCCAAGCCATTTATCTGAATCAAGAGCGGACATCGCTTCTTGGTAGGAAGTAGGTTCGTCATCAGCTATGACTTCCACTTCATTGCTATCCTTCATGAGAAATCCATATCTCTTAGGTTTGGATCGCACCCTACCAGTTCTGCGAGGAACTTGAGTATTCTGAATAGGTTCCACAACTCCTTGTGAAACTTGTTCAGATCCAACATTTTGTTCCATGTTATTTTCGGGTTCTCGAACCTCTTCGAGATTAATTTTACTCCCACTAATTCCTTTGGAGAGAAACTCTTTCTCTAGAAAGGTACCATGAAAGGAACAAACACTTTGTTTTCCGTGCGGTTGTAAAAGTAATAACCCTTAGTTTCCTTAGGGTAACCAACGAAAATACATTTATCGGATCTTGGTGCAAGTTTGTCAGAGATTAATCTCTTAACATACGCATCACAACCCCAAATCTTCATGAAAGACAAACTAGGTTTTCTTCCAGTCCACATCTCATATGGAGTCTTTGGAACAGATTTAGTTGGAACATTATTTAGTGTAAGAGCAGCAGTTTCTAGTGCATGTCCCCAAAAGGTTAAAGGAAGATCAACTTGACTCATCATGGATCGGACCATATCTAATAAAGTCCTATTTCTCCGCTCAGACACACCATTCCATTGTGGTGTTCCAGGTGTAGTTAATTGTGAAACAATTCCACAATCTTTAAGATGATTGTCAAATTCTTGGCTTAAATATTCTCCACCTCGATCAGATCGAAGTGATTTAATAGTTTTACCAGTTGATTTTGTACTTCATTTTGAAATATTCTAAATATCTCAAAAGATTCACTTTTATGTTTCATTAAGTAGACATAGCCATATCTATTAAAGTCATCAGTAAAAGTTATGAAGTATTGATATCCTCCCCTAGCACTGCTGCTCATTGGTCCACACACATCAGTATGTATGAGTCCCAATAAGTCACTAGCCCTTTCACTACTCTTAGTAAAAGGTGCCTTAGTCATTTTTCCAATTAAACAAGACTCACAAGTTTCATATGATTCCAAGTCATGTGAATCTAAAAGTCCGTCCCCATGGAGTTTTGAGATACGCTTCTCATTAATATGACTAAGACGGCAATGCCACAAATAAGTTTGATTTACATCATTAGGTTTGGATTTCTTATTTACATTATAAATATTCTCATTATTTCCATTCTCAACATCAAGAACATAAAGGCCATTAAATGAACATGCAGTACAATAAAGCATATCATTTAAATAAATAGAAAACTTCTTATTTTTAATAAGAAAACTATAACCTTCATTATCCAAACAAGAAACTGAAATAATATTTCTACTCAAATCCGGAACGTAATAACAATTGTTCAAAACAAGAATTAATCCGCTAGATAAAATGACATCATATGTTCCTACGGCTAATGCAGCAACTCTTGCTCCATTCCCCACGCGTAGGTCCACTTCGCCATCTTTGAGTAGCCTCCTATTCCTTAGTGCCTGCACATTCAAACAAATGTGAGATCCACATCCGGTATCTAATACCCAAGAACTAGAACTAGAAGTAGAAAGTAGAATATCTATAACATAGATACCTGAAGTAGACGCAGTCCCACTGCTCTTCTTCTTCTTTAACTCTTCCTTGTAAACCTTGCAATTTCTTTTCCAATGACCAATCTCATTGCAGTGGAAACAGATTGCATCCTTTTGGGAAGTAGGTTTAGTCACAGTAGCATTGGAAACAATTGCCTTGCCAATCTTGGGTTTGACAACCTTTGCCTTACCCTTTCTTTTGCCTTTCTGGCCCTTTCCTTCCTTAGACACTATGAGCACAGGAGCAGCCTCTTTACCGATTTTCTTTTCCGCTGTCTTAAGCATCCCATGCAACTCAGACAGGGACTTATCCATCCCATGCATATTAAAGTTCATGATGAACTGATTATAGCTTTTGGGTAATGAATTAAGAATAAAATCAGTGGCCAACTCAACATCGATTAGATGGCCAAGCCTCTCTAGATGCTCAAAATGAGCCTTCATTTAAGAACATGAGGGCCCACAGCCTGCCCTTCGCTCATCTTGCATGAGACCAAGGCAGCTATGGTGTCGAACCTCTCTTGCCTTGCTTGTTCTTGAAACATATCTTTCAACGAAACAACAAGGTCAAATGCCTCCAAGTGTTCAAGAGTCTTTTGAAGCTCTGGACACATGGCCGCAAGCATAAGACAACCCACCTCACGAGAATCACTTTTGTGTTTCTTGTAGGCGTTTCTCTCATCATTGGGTGCATTAGAAGCAGGTTCCTCTTCAGGAACGGGCTCATCAAGAATATAGAGCTTGTCCTCATGCTTTAGAACAATTCTAAGGCTACAGATTCAATCCGTGTAGTTAGCTCAATTTTCTTGAAGTTTTTCCTTCTCAAAGATAGATCGCAATGATAAAGAACCAGTACTTTGAGCCATTATCTACAATTATGCAAACATATAATTAAATATAAGTACCAACTTAATTAAAGATATTATAAGTATTTGACAAATACTCCCACTAAATTATATAACTTTCAAATACATCTAATGTATCATATAATTAAAATGAGCTAAGATCCATGTTTCACTTAACTTTGAATCGGCTAGGGCACGACTGCTCAAAATAAGTTATTTAGGTAGACAACTCCTTATCAATCATATCATATATGACTCTTAGATATTTTATGAGATTTCAGACATCATATGTCTAAACATGTTTTAATCTCATCTGTGCCTTAGGCCCAAAACTGTTTTGATAGCCTAATTAAGTTAAACCATTTTAAACGTATAGGAATCACTGTTTCCTCATCTTGCTTATAGATGAATAGAATTAATGTGCCTACGCCAGGGCGTAACCCACATAAAACTACCCATGTACTCACAAGTGTTTTAATCATGGATTGGCACATAAATTAAAATTTATGAAGGTTCACACACATAAAGTTAATCAATTAACCGAATTAATTTTATGTGACATTAGTTGCGCTAGTTAGGGATTAAAGTTTGAAACCTTTGAGATTACTCCAATCTTAAACTCCTTTAAGATTCTAATCTCTATGTCTGGACTTCTGAACATACATCTATTTCAGGAAACACGGTTTCAAAGACCAGCCATCTGAAATGGATCAAATCAGTATAGTCTAAACCTTCCGCAGAGCATCTTGAAATTGAGAGCACAAACCGTACGGTCGAAACTAAGCCAAAAGGCATCCACATTCCCGTACTAGGATCAAGAAACCAAGCAACTTCTCTATACGGTCGAAACTAAGCCAAAAGGCATCCACATTCCCGTATAGATTGGCCACTTGTCTCAAGATCTTTCATTGTCTCTTAATCTCACAGATTACAGCGGTTCTAAACTCTTTAGAACTTTGATTTCTGCAGTTACTTTGAATTCTTTGCAGAAAACTGTTTCAGGAAACACGGTTTCGAAAACCAGCCTTCTGAAACCAGTTTCTGTTTCCAGGTTCGAATTCTGCAAACAATTTGCAGAACAATCTGAACATGAGAAGTCAGTATGAAATCTGAGAATGAACCAGACCATCCAAACGGATTAGTTTGGAGGCTCCCAAACCATCCGTATGGATTCTTAGGTAGAATCCCAGTTTTTCCAAATTTTCAGATTTCAGAAATTCGATCAATCTTAATATCGTGTTTATACATAATCAGATTACAGAAACATGAAATTGCAGATTACGAATTTTAACCCATCTAATTCATATATTCAATAACCAATTTATTCCACATACAAATTAGATCAAGATCATCAATAAAATAATCCAATTACAACATGATAATCTAAGCATGCAATCATACATATTAATCAAATCAATATTACAACCACATCAACTAGCATGCATATTTTATATCTCATATAAAATCCATCACAAAAATTCATCTATCTCATGATCATACCAATTAAATAATCGCATTAAATAATTATATCATGATAATATTAGAATTATTGATCATCAATGGGGCTCTGATACTACTGTTGGGTTTCGTGCAATCATGCGCAGCGGAAGATAGACATGAATAAAACCCAATAGCCTAGATCCACTATGAACAATAATTCATAATAACAAGATGAAAGAAACTAACCCTTGTAGATCGTTATGTAAAACTTGGATTAAGCGTTAAGACAAACGCCCTCTACCGGTGATCCACACAACGAACAGATTTCAAGAACGCCTTCTTGAACTTGACTGCTAGGTCTTCGGATTGATCAACGATGTTGAAGAACGGTTCTTCAAAACTCCTAATTATTATTGTGACTTGATAATTGAGATTAATCAATCACAATAACCCAAGAATATAATGTGTGATTTCTTTCTCTAAGAAAGACTTTGGAATTGATTAAATCAACAACCAGGGAACAATTCCCATCAGTCTGTATTTATATTCAAGGGGTTTCAGAAACCCTTTAGGACTTAGGTTTTCTTGTTCAACGAGAGTTTTTCCTAAAAACTGATTCTGCCGGGCAAAACCATCCGTACGGATGTTTCTGGAAGCATCCAGATTCATCCGTACGGATCCTTTCAGCAGGATCCGTTTTACTTCGTTTTTCGCTCCTTTTTAATTATCTGTTCTGCGTGTGTGACTCAATAGGATTATACTAAGTTGGCAACGAGTCCGAACCAGTCAAACCTCGTAAGTCATAAGAGGACTCTAGCAAGCCATTATGACTACCCAATTAGTATAACTTTGAACTCCAAAGTTTCCTAAAATAGAACATAACACAATCTCTTTGTTACACGATGTCTATTGAACGTAAGCCATGGTCAATGGTCAACTTACATTTGTTCAATGGTTTCTCGATCCCGAATGTATTGATAATACAAATCTTATTTGAGCACGGTCATGCATTTCATCAATACCATTCATCGTGTGGCCAAAGCTTGACATCTCTCTTGACGAGGAACAAATTCCATCTTGGCTTATTACTCTTCCCTACATGATTCCGATTATGCCAATCATATTCTTTATAGCTATCCGATTAGGGATACCGTTTGAATATGTCAAACGTAATGTTCATCATGTGGAAGACTGTAGTAACCTCAAGTCTAGAGATTCTAGTGATATAACTATATGAGACTTAATTATGACATTGTGACCATGACATAAATCTCATAGGGGTCAGTCCAGTATTTGTTCTCCAACAAATACCCATAAGTCTAATTGTATCCCATATACCATAATCATCATATGATTATCTATTAAACTTATACTAATAATTAATCATAATTATCAGGGACGGGGATTATTATAATAAATATGCAAAAGACATAATATTCAAACATTCAATATCTTTATAAATAATAACATTAATTTTACAAACAATATGCCTAGGTCATAACACCAACAGCTATAACTGTAGAAAGCCTTGTCACTTTGCATCAAAATGTCATACTCCAAAATTTGAGTACATGGAGAAGAACAGTGCGCAGAGATCGTCTAAGCAGCGTGGAATGGTTGCTGATGAAGACTGCGAAGAGAAGGAGCTCAAGACGTGGATAGAGACTGACACTGAAGATAGTGATGATGATGATTCTGAGGTTGGACTGCTCTGCTTAATGGCTAACGCTAATGATGATAGTGATACAGAAAATGATGTACCAGACATGAACGCACCAAATGCGCCAAGGACAATAGCAAAGAAGAAAGGTCCCACAATTACTGAATGGGTTGAAATGGGACATTTGACTCCAAGCAGGCAGAATGACAAGTATCTATTTGCCAGATCAGACTTATCAAAGAAGGATGTAGTTGAGCAACCACGTAAAGGATATGTTGAAGTTCCTGCTGAAATTGTAAAAAAAAGTGATGACTCTGCTGCTGAACGCGAGTCTGTATTTCAACAACCTGAAAAGGTCTCCTGCTTCACTGCGCACTCTTCACAAGCTAAACCGCATATACGGTATCTCGACAGTGGATGTTCTAGACATATGACTAGAGATGTCAACGCTCTTGAAGATGTGCATGAAGGAAGAGGTGCCTCAGTAACTTTTGGGGGACAACAACAAAGGGCACATTGTTGGATATGGAAGAATCAGAAAAGATAAAGTCTGCATTGAAAAAGTTGCGCTTGTAGAAGGTCTCAAGCACAATCTGCTCTCCATATCACAATTCTGCGATAAAGGTCTAGAATGCCACTTTACTTCAATGCACTGCTATATTAAAGATGGCATATCTGAACTCACTTTGCTCACAGGGACTCGTAAGGATAATGTTTACATTATTGATCTTACTGCTGTAAATTCTACCACTAATCTCTGTTTTGTAGCAAAGAATGTAAGTGAAAGCAACTGGCTATGGCATAAGCGCTTAAGTCATTTGAACTTCAAGTATTTGGCTAAGCTAGGACGGGATAATCTTGTCAAAGGACTTCCCAAAGTAGCTGACCATCATGATAGAAAATGCGCAGCATGCCAGCTTGGTAAACAACCTAAGCAGTCTTTCTCCAGCAAGATTGCGCCATCAACTTCAAAATGTTTACAACTGCTTCACATGGATTTTGTTTGGACCCATCACCACCGCAAGCATTGGAGGAAACAAGTATACTTTAGTTGTGGTGGATGACTACTCAAGATACACATGGGTAGAAATGATGATATCCAAAGATGACTGCTATGATATCTTGACTGCTCTCTTTCGAAAGCTCCAAACTCAAAAAGAAGACGACACCATGAGCGTTAGATCAGACAATGGAACTGAATTCAAGAATAACAGCGTTGCTCAATATTGTGATGACCATGGGATTGATCACAATTTCTCTGCTATTGGAGTTCCTCAACAAAATGGCATTGTGGAAAGAAAGAATAAAACGTTGATTGAGGCTGGAAAAACAATGATAGCAGAAGCAAAGCTTCCAAAGTATTTCTTGGGAGAAGCTGTCAACACTGCGTGCTTTACTCAGAACATATCCCTCATCAACAAAGCCTACAACAAAAATCCATATGAGATATGGAGAGGAAGAGCGCCCAACATTGCTTTCTTCAAGATTTTTTATTGCAAATGCTATATCCTCTACAATGGCAAAGATCATAGAGGTAAATTCGATGCCAAAGCAGATGAAGGTATTTTTGTTGGGTATGCCAAATATTCAAAATCTTTTCGTGTTTTTAATAGAACTAATCTAGTAATTGTAGAATCTGTGCATGTTACTTTTGATGAGCATTCTCTCCTTTAGCCACATTTGGCTCCAAATAATTCTGATAATTCTGCTGAGAATGATGAGACAGGTACGCAGCCACAAACTGCACCTGCACATAATGCAAATCAAGCTAATCAAAATCAGAATCAAGGAAGTCCATCTCATGCACCAACGCCAGATGCTGCCCCAGAAGTCACAACTCCTGATGCGAAGACAGCCCCTCCTGCGCATGATGTTTCTCCGCTTCAGCATATCACCTTCGTTGATCTTGACGCTGGAGCAAATGAAGTACCCATTGAAGATATTCGTATTCCTACAACTCAAACAAACTTACCTCTCGAGGTTCGTGAAGTGAGAGATCATCCAACTTCAAATATTATTGGTGATCTCAATGTAGGGGTTTGAACTAGGAGAGCATCAAACTTTGATGAGTATCATTCCTTTATATCTCAAATCGAACAAAAGAAGATTGATGAAGCGCTCCAAGATTCTAGTTGGGTTATTGCTATGCAAGAAGAGCTTAACCAATTTGAGCGTTGCAAGGTTTGGACTTTAGTACCCAGACCTCATGACCAAGGAGTTATTGATACAAAATGGGTATTCAGAAACAAGATGGATGAGAATGGAAGCATCACCAGTGTTGGTCCCAGAGGGCAACAAGGGTATAGAACCGCTAGAGGGGGGGTGAATAGCGGTCCGAAACTTTTTCGAAAATACCCTTAAAATCAACCGAGTACTTATCAGTTTGGCCAACTGCGGTTCAAAGCACAAGAACCGAACTGATAAAATGCACAGCGGAGTTTGCGGTTTTGGCCAAATATGTTAGTTAAAGAGTTAGGAAGTTTGACTCGGGTTAAGAAAACACTATGATGCAACAGAATAGTTAAACTTAAAGTTTAAAGGAAAACACAATTCATCTTTCAAGTCATTTCGTATAAGGAAACAAGTTCAAGACCAAACAAGAAAGATAAATATCAAGACAGAAAATAAAGATCAAACACACAAATTGAAGAGGTTCGTTCTTAAATGAACTACGTCCTCTACCTAAATGGTTAGTCTAGGATTTTCTAATACCTATGAGACTTGTATTAATTTAGAGAAGGTTTTACAAGATGAATCTAAACTCTAAATAATAAGTCTAACCTAAGCTATAATAACAACCGGTGTTTTCGAAGTATATAATCTATGTGATCATATAAATCGGGTGTGTGTGTGAAAAGAAATCAAATGCTCTAAGTATCTAAATGATGGTTGAGCAAATGGAATTCTTTCGGTGTAAAGGCTAAGTATGAATGGTTGTTAGGCTTGAAGCTTTTATGAAGAACTGGGTTTGCAATGGAGATGGTTTGAAGATATGAATATCTGGGTTTAACTCTTCAAAGCAAACTTGAATACTTGGGAATGAATCTCTTGAAGCTCAGCAACCTTCATTGTTGAATAATATAGGCTATTTATAGGCAGAGCACCCTTGTGACCATTGGGTAAAGATTTGAATCAAATCTGAAGGGTACAGTGCTGTCGAAATCCCATTGGTTGAGCTGTCATTTTCGTCCTTGGTTTTGTCTTGTAGTCCTAGGTAGTTGTTGCACCACTACCTGACAATTGTCCTTTGTTGCAGAAAGGACCAACGGTGAAAATTCAAACTGATAGACAAACCGACATTCCTTGCAGAAACTCCAAGTTAACTTAGAGTTATTTTGACATGACATAACAACATCCTTTTATGATCAAAAAGGGAATGTTTGTCTAAGGAATAAATGACATATCTTTAATTCTTCAATAACTGCTTTGCGGTTTCACCAAGCATAGGGGCGGTTTGAAGAATGATCTTGATGGGCGGTTTCATCAAACATGCAAACTGCAGTTTGATGAAAATTGAAGGGCTCCATGCTGGCGGTCTCAAGATGACGGCTTGAAGCACTAAACCGCTAATGATACAACCGAACTATACTCAGCCTAGATAAACTAAAAATCTAGAAATGGACTTATCTAAAAATTAAAGTAGAACTTCATTACATGCGGTCCTAAAGTCCATAAAAAGACACGTGGCATGGATCAATCAAATTAAGGTGGGTGTACTAACAATGAATCCTAACAATCTCCCCCTATTGATTGATGCCATTACCACACTATGATAATAGCAAAACATTGTACTTGGTAAGAATATGTCAGAAATAAATTCATGAAATTGCATGTCCCAAGTCAATGCACACACTATGCTAGATCATAGATTTCTAATCTATCAAAAACAAAGGAAAAGAAAATGAGAAAAGAAAATACATTCAGATGCATATAAGATGATATGATTTTGAGGATCAGAAATGCATGTTTAAACTGAATGTTTAAAACATAATGCACTAAAAAGTATTTTCATGATGAATGTAGTGCATGAGGTTTTAAGAAATACAAGCATTGTTTCACAAACAAGCAGTTTGAATAAACAAAGTTTTGAAACAGAATGCTATGCAGTCATTCTCATTATAATTCAATCATAAAGGATAGTAACTTACAATGTATGAATTACAAGATACATCAAAAAGAAAGACTAAGAAAAGAAATCTAGTCTACTTCATCTGCAATAGAACCCCTTGCAGCAGCAGCATCATCATGCGGTTTGGTTCTGAACGGTTTGAGCGTCTTGAGCAGCTTGTTCTTCTGCAACTTGAGCATCAACAGCAGGGCGGTTTGATCAACATTTCTAGAACCGGATCCACGGGAGGCTTCAAAAACAAAGTCAGCTGCACGAAGCCGAACTTCAGTCGGTTCACCAATCTTCAATTCAATTGCAGCGGCTTGTTGACAAGTTTCTCGGTTCTATGCAGGATAAGTTCTGAAGAATCAAGTGCATGCTGAGCCAGAATGTCAAGTTTCTCAACAACAGATTGAAGTGATGCATCAACGGCTTGAAACTTTAAGTTGCACAGATCATTGTTGGTTCTGACAGGATCTTGAAGAGCCAGTTGATTTTCCAAAATTAAGTTCAGTCTCTCATCTAGCTGTTGTTGTCTTGACCTATCATCAAATCTTTCATTCACTCTCTCCCCCTTAATGGCATCAAGATCAGATTGTAAAGTGAGGAGATGAGTGTCAAACCGAGAAGTGGCGGTTTGCTGATGAACTTGAATATTCCTAACCGCATCTATTAAATCAGCGGTTGTAGCATGAAAAGGTAGAATTGGGTAGGAAGGAATTGAAGAAGGCGGTTCATCAGAAGGAATATAGTCAGGGATGTGCTCATCACTGGAATTATCATCATCAGAAATTTGGATGGCATCATCAGACTGATGGGATGAAGAAGGCAGTTTGGCTTTACCTTTCAAGAGAATGTGTGCCTCTTCTAAAGTTTCACCCATAGAAACCCTAATGGCGGTTTCAAGTTCTATGGGATCAAAAGGAAGGAAAAAATAATAAGGAATAATTTCAGTTTGAGGAGGAGAAGGAGGAGGAGGAAGAGAAGGAAGAGCAACATATCTCATATATTCATCAAAGAGAAAAATGGAAGGAGAAGGCACAAGGAATAATCTATAGAGATTGGGAATGCAGAGACAATTAAAGAATAGAAAGAATTGGGAGGCAAGAGTGGGATCCATGAGTACCTGATAGGCAATCTCACCCATCAACTGTTCTGCAACAGAAAGTTAATTTTTCAACTGCGGCTTCCATATCATCCTTGGGAAAAATAGCATAGGGGTTAGGGCGGCCAGCCTTCAAGAATCTATCTTCGGCTTTGGCGGCGGCACGAGCATGGGCTCCAGCCCTTCTTTCCCTAGAGGTTTCAGTCTTGAACCGCTTCAGATATCTTGCTAAGTCAGCAGCATTCTTTCGTTTCTTTGTCTTCGGTTTAATGAATGAAACCGATGGCGGAGCAGATGGTGAAACTGAAGACTGAGCCATCGGTTGGACCGACGTAGAAACTGAAGGTTGAGCAGATGAAATAACTGGTGAAGGTTGAACCGCTGCATCATATGGTAAGTCTGGAGATGAAGATAGAGTATGTTCTGGTGAATCAAAATCCAGCTTTCTCTTAAGTGAAGGAGGAGAGACCTCAACCAACATTGGGTCAATACATGCCTTTCTCATCTCAGCTCTTTCTCTTAGCTCTTTTGCAAATGCACCTTCAAGTGGTGAATGATCTCTTTTATAGTCAGCCTCACTAAAGTCTATAGCTCCTGGTGGTCTTGACTGCCAATGTTCCACATAATCACTTTTCTTCACCAACTTCTCTTCTTCTTTGGCGGTTGAACCTCAAGAACTTCATCATCTTGCTCAGGTTCACCAAGTGCCTCAGACATGTCAGTCTGCTCAGGCAATGCTACAGCCTCAAACTCATCGGTTTGCTCAGGCTGAACCGCAATGGTAGAGACATCGGTTTGTTCAACAGGAACCGCATCCTCAGACACTTCGGTCTGCTCAGGATCGGTTTGGGAGGAGGGTTTGAGGTTTGGGAAGGCTTTGAAAATTTCAGCCAACTGTTCTTCAGAGAATTGAACAGATGGTGGTTTAGAAAAGGAAGGTTTAGGAGGAGAAGGGATAGGAAGGAAAAGATGAGGTGAAGGGATGAGTTCTAGAATGGATTTAGCTTTGGCTGCTTTAAGAGAGGCGGCATCCATAGCAAAATTAAAGGATTTCTCCACATTTTGATGTAATGGAGAGAGGGGTTTAACTTGAGGTTTGGGAATAGAGGGTTTAGAAGTGATAGGTTGGAAAGTGTAGGAGATAGTCTGATGGGGGAAAAGAGGCTGAAGAAGATGAAGGTTTGATGTCGGTTTGGATAAGGGTTTGGAAGGCGGTTTAGATAAGTCTGATCTTGTAATAACAGAAGGGATTTGAGCAATTCCTTTTTCTTCTTGGAGCAGCGGTTTCCTTGGGACGAGCCGCAGGAATAGACTGAACTGCAGGCTCCCCCTCAACCGCAGACTCCCCCTCAGCCTGTACCACGGTCTGAGCTAACTGACTTAACCCCAGTCTGTTTAAAGTAGCAGTTTGACCTTCATTTCTTAGCATCGTAGCATGGGCCTGATCAGCAATGGCACCAGCATATGGTTTCCCAGATTTGTTGAGCCGAGCCTCAGGAAATGGGCCACGTTCGGCTTCAGGAAGAGGGTCCTCATTCCAAACTGTTTGAGCATACCGCCATCCAAATGCGGTTCTGAAGGCGTCAAGTGTAGATAATCCAAAGATAGATTTTTCAATTGGATCCAACCAATAGTCCTTGTTTTCAGCAGAGAACTTGAAAATGGCAGTATCTTGATGCAAGAACTTTGTCAGCAACCTGCAATGAGTTCTGACCTTGGATTTTCCAGCGGCTTTAGCAGCATGGAGGCGGTTTAACGCTTTATTATCTCCTCATCACAACCTTGGGCCAGTGCAGTTTCTTCCCTTTAAGAATGGCCACACAGTAAGCATACTGTTCACTTGGAAAGTTGTTGTGGTTTCCATTCTTGCACATGACTCCAGAATCCACCAATTCACATAGATGAGCCATCACCTCTCCAAAATCCTTTTTGGAGGAATTCTTGGTGGAGAAAGAATTAACTCCAATCAGCTCCATTGTAGTATTGCTTAGAAGTTCCGGTTTTATCCCCATAACTCCAGAGTTCTCAAGACCAGCTAGAACTGCAATCTTGGAAGCGGTTAGGATCACTTCTTTGCCACAGACGGTGGACTTGATAGCATCTTCAAATTTTATTTCTCCGGATTCCAGATCCCTTATCGGTTCTCCTCTTATATCTAGTAAGGCAGCCTTCGT
Organism: Campanula takesimana; assembly: GCA_026119855.1. Classification (NCBI taxonomy): domain Eukaryota; kingdom Viridiplantae; phylum Streptophyta; class Magnoliopsida; order Asterales; family Campanulaceae; genus Campanula; species Campanula takesimana. The sequence continues at coordinate 1,627,077 of JAOWBW010000190.1, read as the reverse complement.
GGAAATCCCATTCTCAAAGAATTCGGCGCAGATAATTGTAACGAACTGCGGTTCATCCATAAGAAACAAAGGTAGCAGTTTTGCATCATTCAGCAGTTTGAGGAGCTTCCTTCCAACTGCATCTTGTTTAATTTCATCCTCAAGAATCCTAGAACCGGGAAACAAAGTTTGAGGGATCCTGAAAGATTTTCTTAGTTAGAAATAGCTTAAAGAATGATAGTTTGAATCCTTAAGCAAACCGCGGTTGATTAAGTCCTACAAACTATAACAAGGAAACCTAACAATGAAAACATGCGGTTCAAGGAGAGTAGGGTAAAAATGTAAAAACAAAGAATGAAGGAACAATGAAGGCAAAGTGAATCAAAGAGGGAAAATTTTGAAAAAGAGTTTGAATGCATGAAGAACACTAAGAACAGAGTATGAATATGCAAAACAAAATCTTAACCAAAATATGGAAAAATTATACCAAATGATCACAAAGGGAAGATTCTAACAAAGTTCTAAATAAACTAAGACAAATAACAACACATGAACCCAGAATCTGCAAAATTTCGCAAGAACACTAAATGACCCCAAAATTGATTTTGCTCAAAATTGAACACAAATCTTAAAACAAAGTAATCAAACAGTATATTTAAGTAAATGCGAGCAGAAACCAACAAGAAATTGAAGAAAAAGCATAAAATGATCAAAGGAAGATGAACAAGCTTTTAAGCTTCAACAATGGCGGATAAATGAAATATACTGAGTTAGGGTTCAGAATTTCATACCATATCAGGCTTCGATGGTTGGACGATGTAGAAGAAGAAGCAAGATCAATTGATTTCTTTGGTGCCATTAAATTTTTTTTGTTTAAGTAAGAAAATTTTGAGTGAGAACAGAGAGAGAGAGGAGTGCGTACAGAAGAGAGAGAAAGGGTTTTGCTAAAAAGAGTAGGAAGGTAAAAAGATAAATTGAAAAATGGTTTGTCTTTTATACTCAATTAACCACCTTGGGTAGTGGAGCGGGCATGACGGCTGAAGGAAACTCAACCGTCAGTGTACCTGTCGATTCGCATTCAATGCGGCAGATAATTGCAAAAAGGTCCTTAAAGAATGAAGTGACATAAAGTAGGGACTAAAACGCAATTTCATACCTGAGCGGTTTTTCGTAAACCGACTTACCTTTTCCTCATTATCGGTTTTGATAAAACTGATATCTTTCAGATCTATCTTCGGTTTCAGTAGAGAAACCGAAACCTTGCTTTGACAATTCGGTTTGGATAAAACTGAAATTGTTCTACTTGACTCTTCGGTTTAAGTGGAATCTTTAGCCAAACCATTTTGTTGCGGTTTTATATATTGAACCGCAAGCTATTTGCCTTTCTAATAGAGCCAAGATACTTAACAAAAATTATTAGAACAAGAATAAATAGGCATGAATTATATTAACTAAGTTCCAGCATACCCATTTCTCCTCGTAAATGAAAGAACCTAGAATATTCAAGCGGTTTGGTGAGAATATCTGCAATTTGATCGTCGGTTCCCACCTTTGCTAGAAAAATGTTCTTCTTTTCAACATGATCTTTGAGGAAATGATATCTTATGTCAATGTGCTTGTTTTTGAGTGTTGTACTGGATTGTGGAGATTGATATTGCTGCAGTACTATCACAGTAGATAGGGCAGTTCTTCTCAAATACTTCATAGTCTTCCAACTGCTGTTTCATCCAGAGAATTTGAGAGCAACAGCTTCCAGCCGCAATATATTCAGCTTCAGCGGTTGAGACTGAAACCGATGCTTGTTTCTTGCTGGACCATGATACAAGCCGGGTTCCAAGGAACTGACAAGTACCACTTGTGCTCTTTATGCTTATCTTACATGCTGCAAAGTCAGCATCTGAATAGCCTAATAGATCAAATGAAGATTCTTTGGAGTACCAAAGTCCAAGGTTAACAGATCCACATAAATATCTAATAATTCTTTTAACAGCAATAAGATGAGATTCTCTAGGGTCAGCTTGAAATCTAGCACAAACACAAACACTGAATATGATATCTGGCCTACTAGTAGTTAAGTAAAGTAAAGAACCAATCATACCTCGGTAGAGAGTCTGATCAACTTTCTTACCTCGTTCATATTGATCCAAACTGCAGGCCTTTTGCATTGGGGTATCAACTGGCTTAGCGGTTTCAAGCCCAAATTCTTGATCAAATCTTTGGTATATTGGCTTGGTTGATAAAGATTCCATCATGACATTGCTTGATTGGAGTCCAAGAAAGAATGTCAACTCTCCCATCATACTCATCTCAAATTTACCTTTCATAGCTTCTCAAACTTAACACACATAGTCTCATTAGTAGAACCGAAAATAATATCATCAACATATTTGAACTAATAATGAATGACCTTTGTGTTTAGAAATAAATAGGGTTGTATCAATTTTACCTCTAGAGAAGCCTTGTTCAATAAGAAATTAGATAGAGTGTCATACCATGCTCTTGGAGCTTGTTTGAGTCCATACAGGGCTTCTTGAGCTTGAAGACATGATTAGGATATTTGTTGTCTTCAAATCCTGGTGGTTGAGCTACATAAACTCTCTCTTGTAGTTCACCATTCAGAAATGCACTCTTCACATCCATTTGATATAACTTAAATTCTTGGAGGAGGCATAGGCCAGGAACAATCGAATGGCTTCAAGTCTGGCTACAGGGGCAAAGGTTTCATCATAATCAATCCCTTCCTCTTGCCTATAACCTTGAGCAACCAACCTTGCTTTGTTTCTTGTAATAGTACCATTTTCATCCATCTTATTTCTGTATACCCATTTTGTTCCAATTACAGTGTGATCTCTGGGCCTTGGAACTAGAGTCCAAACTCTGCATCTTTCAAACTGATTAAGCTCTTCTTGCATTGCAGCTACCCAACTTGGATCACTTAGAGCTTCATCTACCTTCTTCGGTTCCATCTGAGATAACAGTGCGGTTGAGAACAAACTGTGGTTATCTCTATGTGTTTAAGCTTCCTCTTGTTTGAACACCAGAACTGATAGGACCTATAACATTAGTTGTTGGATGGTCTCTATGCTCATTGATTTCTAGGGGGAGGTCTTCATGAACCACTTTTCTTGAAGATTTTCCAGAGGAGGCTCTTCTTGATATTCATTGAAATCTTCATTGAAGGTGATGTTTGGAACTGGATCAACGGTTTGAATGGGATCAGAAGAATGCGGTTCTACAGCAACACCTTCGGTTTGATTTGGAGCAGCTGGATAACCTGATGGAGCGGTTTGAGTAGGTTGGTCATTTGCGGTTGCATGATTAGGGTAAGATGTACCTGTCTCAAAACCACTAAAATCATCAGCAATATTTGGAGCCATATGTGGCTCAAAAAGATTATGTTCATCAAATGTAACATGGACTGACTCTACAATTTTAAAAGATGTCTTATTGAAACAACGAAAAGCTTTGGAGTGTTTTGAATAACCAACAAAAATACCTTCATCGCCTTAGTATCAAATTTACCTCGATGCTCTTTGCATTGTACAAGATGTAGCACTTGCATCCAAATATCTTGAAGAAGGCAATGTTGGTGATCTGCCTCTCCACAATTCATAAGGAGTCTTGTTGTGAACTTTGATGATTAGGGAGCGGTTTTGGGTGAAACATGCGGTATTGACGGCTTCGGCCCAGAAGTATTTGGGAAGATTTGCTTCTGCAATCATGGTCTTCCCGGCTTCAATCAAAGTCCTGTTCTTCTTTCTACAACTCCATTCTGTTATGGAACCCCAGCGGCAGAGAAGTTATGATCAATTCCATGATCATCACAATATTCGGCAACACCATTGTTTGTAATCGGTTCCATTATCTGAACGTACGGCAACAATGTCATCAATTTTGAGTTGGAGCTGTCTAAAGAGAGCGTTACGATGCCATAAGTATCATCTTTAGAGGCCATCATTTCCACCCATGTATATCTTGAATAATCATCAACCACCACAAGTGTATAGCGGTTTCCTCCTATACTGGCGGTTGGGATAGGTCCAAATAAGTCCATGTGCAGCAGTTGCAAACAGCGGTTCGTTGAAGTGCAGTTTACTAGGAAATGACTGTTTGGGCTGCTTTCCAAGCTGGCATGCTTTACACTTTTCATCATGATGGTTAGCCACTTTGGGGTAGTCCTTTTACTAGACCATCCCTGTGCAATTTTGCTAGATACTTGAAGTTCAAGTGGCTGAGCCGCTTATTCCATAACCAGCTGCTTTCACTTATATTTTTGGCTACAAAACAGAGGTCAGCAATAGAAACAATATTGCTTAAATCTATCATATAAACATCACCTGTTCTGTTGCCAGTCAGTAGAGTGACTTCAGAGGAAGCATCTTTTGATATAAAACGTTAGTTGAAGTAAAGTTGCAGTTCATTCCTTTGTCACAAACTGAGATATGGAGAGAAGGTTGTGCTTTGAGTCCTTCTACTAGTGACACATTTC
>JAOWBW010000190.1:1525383-1622509 GCA_026119855.1 Campanula takesimana | reverse complement strand
AAATCCACTGCAACAACTACAAAGGAGTAATCCACCGCAATGGGCTACAAGAACAACTCACCTCAAACGAACCTCACACCCCTAACTCAAAACCCAACTTCATCGTCAACCGGGCAACCACTCAAAGCCAAACATAACCTACCTTGGGTCAACTTTCTTTCTTTCTTTCTTTCCTCCCACACATACCCACTGAAACCCGACACCATCGTCAAGCGGGTCATCCCCGAACTACGCGGACCTGAGCTTCTCACATTGAGGAGAACGGGCAACCTTATGGTCGGTCCAAAATATACAACCCACCTCGTAGCCAATTTTCCTTCTCTTCTCTCTTCCCCCATATTTCTACTCCTGACTTCTTCACTCACAATTGATCAAAACATTTATTATTTGAGGCTACTTGTTTACCAATTAACCATAACTCATTAACTAATCAACGAGGTCCATTCTCGAGCAATCAAATGAGAATCTTGAATAAAACAATTTTCAAATGTCTCGACAAGTCTTCCGTTCTACAATCTAGGAAAGAGCTAAACACTTACTTTCTGTCAAAGCAGGGGCTTCCTCCCTTTTGTACATATATACCCTCAGTTGTTCAAAAGAGTCAAGATGTGAGTACTATCTCTCTCTCTCTCTTACTCTCCTCAAAATGCCCCCCATGTTTTTTCAAACAATTCTTTTTTCCTTTTTTGAGTCGACTGAATGAGTTCAAAAAAAAAAAAAAAAAAAAAAAAAAAAAATTGACGCAAAAGAGATGCCCGCTAGATTGAAAACCCGCAAGGGCGGTCTAGGCAGAAAAAAGGGTGCGTCTTAAAAAGAGGTAGGATACCCCGCTCTACGCGACTGGGGCTTCCCTAACAATAAAGGACCGACCATAAGGTTTCTCAAAGGATGTCGGGGCTTCATCAAGCACATACTTAGAAGAAGAGGATTCCTCATCATCAAGCTCGACGTAGGATTTCTCAAAGGAGGGAGGATACCCCGCTCTACGCGACTGGGGCTTCCCTAACAATAAAGGACCGACCATAAGGTTTCTCAAAGGATGTCGGGGCTTCATCAAGCACATACTTAGAAGAAGAGGATTCCTCATCATCAAGCTCGACGTAGGATTTCTCAAAGGAGGGAGGATACCCCGCTCCACGCAACTGGGGCTTCCCTAACAAGAAAGGACCGACCATAAGGTTTCTCAAAGAATGCCGGGGCTTCATCAAGCACATACTTTGAAGAAGCGCATCCCTCATCATCAAGCTTGACGTAGAGTTTCTCAAAGGAGGGAGGGTACCCGCTCACCAAATTAGATAATCCCCAATGGAATGGGTCGACTATGTGGTTTCCCAGAGAATACCGAGGTGTCAACAAGGATACACTTAGATGAAGAGCACCCCTCATCGTCAACTCGGCACGCGACGACCTATTGGATTGATTAGAATCATAATTAATTATAAGGCATCTGTATAAAATCATAACACTTTCATAAAGTTTTCTCCTCCCCGACACTTTGTTTATAAACCCGCACGCTCGGTCTCCACAAAATTGTAAAAACATCCTCGATCCATCTGAGACCCATCTCCGTGATTCTTGAGTTGACTCGGTCCTTCACCCTATTTCCTACACAATAGGATACCCTTAGGTCCCAACCTACCTGGTTCAAAACCTTAGGTCCCAAGCTTACCCGGTCAGTCTTGCCTAAGTTACACCATAAACTCTCTAAGTCCCGAGCCTACCCGATCAGTCTTACCTAGGTCCCAAACCTACCCAGTGAGTCTTACCTACGTTACATCATAACCTCTTAGCTCGACCTTCCGCAAGTTCGTAACATCTGTATAAGATCATAACACTTTCATAAAGTTTTCTCCTCCCCGACACTTTGTTTATAAATCCGCACGCTCGGTCTCCACAAAATTGTAAAAACATCCTCGATCCATCTGAGACCCATCTCCGTGATTCTTGAGTTGACTCGGTCCTTCACCCTATTCCTACACAATAGGATACCCTTAGGTCCCAACCTACCTGGTTCAAAACCTTAGGTCCCAAGCTTACCCGGTCAGTCTTGCCTAAGTTACACCATAAACTCTCTAAGTCCCGAGCCTACCCAATCAGTCTTACCTAGGTCCCAAACCTACCCAGTGAGTCTTACCTACGTTACATCATAACCTCTTAGCTCGACCTTCCGCAAGTTCGTAGCATGACCCCTTCGGCCTCAAACCGGTTCTACCCAAAGCTTCAAACCTTAAACCAGTTAACCAAAGCCAAATCCTTAGGGTGACCCATTAGGTCCCGAACCTACCGGTCCCGAGCCTACCTGATCTCATAGATCTCAAACCTACCAACACATACTCATCCTTACCTTGTCTAAGCAATAGCTCTCTTATCCTCCTCGTTCCAACCTTTTAGGTCTACTCAGTCTAACCTGTTGAGCGATCCCTTAGATCCCAAGACCATTCGAGTCTACCAAACTTATCCTTGAAGTCCATACCTTAGGCCTCAACCCTAAACCTTTAGGTTACAAGACTTTCTACCCTTTAGGTCTCTTACCTTACATCTCCACCCTTGGAACTCTTTAATTCCCAAGCCTACTTGGTCCAATTAAAAGCGACGCATCTACGTCTCCCGACTCCTGTCATATCCAAGCCATGGCCCTACCACTCTTAAACCTACCAAGTACCAACCTAGTGTCACCCCTTAGCTTCAAAAGACTTCCTAGTCTGACCTTCAACCCCTTAAGGACTCTAACCTACTTAATCCAAGCCGAGTCCAAACCTCGCCACCTACGAGGTCCACCCTTGAACTCCATGGATCTCAAACCTTTCTTCCCCACGAGTCCAAACCTCAAACATGCTCGAACGCATAGGATCTTCCGCATACCGTGACATACCATAAATATATCAAAACCCATCCGGTCAAAACTCGTGCGCTTAACACCTTTGGGTCCCATCCCTAACCTACCTTCACAATCGCCGAACGAGTTTGGTCACGCGCAATGACCTCTAAGACAAACTTCAGTTCTAAGCATACCCAATCCAACTTAGGCACCTATTGTACTCGAGCAAAGTCTTGGACACTCAATCCCTTTACCTAAAGCGCCAACGTGGTCACATATCCAGACCATCTCCCGCACATGGTTCGCACCTAGCACGCCTTTGGACCCAAACCCGCCATGTCCGCCTTACACCCTTAACTGGTCCCAATCTGTTGCTCCTCGGCCGACCTCAAGCCTGCTTGATCCTAACCCATAAAGCGGTTTCTCTAGGACAAAGGAGTTACCCTCTTGAAAGCCTTATGTCCCAACGCTACCCTGCCTAGCCTTCGATCTCCTAGATCTCACGCCTACCATTCCATTAGGCCCCGGTCTCCTAAACACATGTCTGAGTCTTACCCTAGCTAAACCCTAGCACTCTAGCCTAGGTCAAACCTATCGAGCCTATCCAGCCACGAGGTATCAAGCTCATTTGCCCAAAACCGCAACACTCTTAGACCTCAAACTTGCTCGGTCTAAACCAAGACAAACCTTCAATGCTTTCGGTCTCCAAACCCTAGCCTTAAACCTAGGTAAACACATTCTCTAAACCCTAGCCTCAAGCCTAGGTAGTCATATCATTCTCTCTGAACCCTAGCCTCAAGCCTAGGTAATTACATCCTTCCTAAACCCTAGCCCCGAGCCTAGGTAGTTACATCCCTTCCAAACCCTAGCTTAGAGCCTAGGTATTTACACCCTTCCTAAACCCTAGCCTTGATCCTAGGTAGTCACATATCCTCTCTAAACCCTAGCCTTAAGCCTAGGAAACCACAACATCCCCATTAACCCTAGCCCAAGTTCTAGGGAATTTCCAAAGCCCCGCATGCAACATCATTTCCACATTCCCGAAACCCTAGTCTCGAAACCTAGGAAATTTACAATCTTAATCCCCCGTCTTATTGAACCCTAACCCAAAACCTAGGATACAATGCCCTGTCCAAAACTTAATCAACCCTAGCCTCAAACCTAGGAAGTCGCGTTCTCCCCAAACCCTAGCCTCGAGCCTAGGTAGTCGTATTCGCTCTAAACCCTATCCTCAAGCCTAGGAAGCCGCATTCGCTCTAAACCCTAGCCGCGAGCCTAGGTAGTCGCATTCGCTCTAAACCCTAGCCTCGAGCCTAGGTAGTCGCAGTCGCTCCAAACCCTAGCCTCAAGCTTAGGTAGTCGCACTCTTTCTAAAACCCTAGCCTCAAGGCTAGGTAGAAATTATCCTCTTTAAACTCTATCATCAAGCCTAGGATTCAACATTCCCTTCAAACCCCAGTCCTATACTTAGGAAACTCCTTCACCTTAGTCTCAAAACGTAGGAAGTTTACAGTCCTTAGCCTTAAAACCTAGCCTAAAGCCTAGGTTACCATGAACCTTTCCAAGCCATAGTCACCAATCCCGGAAAATGGTGAACCCTAACATCAAGCTTAGTGGACCTTCCACAAAAGCAATCCCTCTTCCCAACGGTCCATGGTCTCAAGCCTAGGAAGTCACAACCCTTTCAACTCCCAACCTTGGGTCTAAAGCCAACGCCTTTGCAATCTCCATGCTACCACAACTCCAAGCCCTAGCCTCGAAGCCTAGGATATTTCTAAACCCTAGTCCCAAACCTAGGAGAGTCAGGGTCCTTAAACACCATTTCCAAACCCTTGTTCGAAACCCTAACATCTAGGAAGTTCCCAAACCTCAACCTCTCCAAACCCTAGTCTCGAAACCTCGGAAATTTATAATCTCAATCCCCCGCTAGTCTTATGCCTAGGATACAATAGCCTTTCCATATTCTCTCCGAACCCTAGCCTCGAGCCTAGGCAGTCGCATTCTCTCCAAACCCTAGCCCGTAAGCCTAGAAAACCCACATTGTATCCAAGACACAACCTCAAGTCTAAACAACCATAACATCTTTTGCATCCTTATCTCAAGGATAAGAGGCTACCCATCCCCTTTCCTTAGAAGCCTTAGGTCCTACCCTAAGAAACCAAACAAAATGTCCCTTACCTAATACCTTCATCTTAATGGTTCGTAGCCTCATATTAGGTATTCCTCCTAATTTAGGGTAAGCGGATCCCAAAACATTACGCTTTCCGTGGTCGTCCTTTGCTCACCAAAGAGTCCTTTACCTTAGCAACTCCCCGAGAGTCCATCTCCTTTGTGACTCCCCGAGAGTCCCTCACCTTTGTGACTCCCCAAGAGTCTATCACCTTTGTGATTTCATGAGAGTTCATCCTTTTTGCAACTTCATAACAATCCGTCATCTTCGCGACTCATGATAAGTTCGCCAGCTTTATGACTCTGCAAGGGTCTATTGTCCTTTAGAACATCATTTGGTTTTAAAAAGCCTAAAAAAAATCTCTAAATTATCCTTTGTTTAAAAACTATCGTGGTGACCGGGAGTTATCCCTACTGCACGAATGTTTCACCCCTTTAAAAACTATCGTGGTGACCGGGAGTTATCCCTACTGCACGAATGTTTCACCTCTTTAAAAACTATCGTGGTGACCGGGAGTTATCCCTACTGCACGAATGTTTCGTCTCTTTAAAAACTATCGTGGTGACCGGGAGTTATCCCTACTGCACGACTGTTTCGTCTCTTTAAAAACTATCGTGGTGACCGGGAGTTATCCCTACTGCACGAATGTTTCGTCTCTTTAAAAACTATCGTGGTGACCGGGAGTTATCCCTACTGCACGACTGTTTCGTCTCTTTAAAAACTATCGTGGTGACCGGGAGTTATCCCTACTGCACGAATGTTTCATCTCTTTAAAAACTATCGTGGTGACCGGGAGTTATCCCTACTGCACGAATGTTTCATCTCTTTAAAAACTATCGTGGTGACCGGGAGTTATCCCTACTGCATGAATGTTTCATCTCTTTAAAAACTATCGTGGTGACCGGGAGTTATCCCTACTGCACGAATGTTTCATCTCTTTAAAACTATCGTGGTGACCGGGAGTTATCCCTACTGCACGAATGTTTCATCTCTTTAAAAACTATCGTGGTGACCGGGAGTTATCCCTACTGCACGAATGTTTCATCTCTTTAAAACTATCGTGGTGACCGGGAGTTATCCCTACTGCACGAATGTTTCATCTCTTTAAAAAACTATCGTGGTGACCGGGAGTTATCCCTACTGCACGAATGTTTCATCTCTTTAAAAACTATCGTGGTGACCGGGAGTTATCCCTACTGCACGACTGTTTCGTCTCTTTAAAAACTATCGTAGTGACCGGGAGTTATCCCTACTGCACGTACATTTGTTATTGCTTCGTTATATTATCGCGATGACCGAGAGTTGTCTCTACTTCGCGTACGTTCTGTTGCAATTTGCAGAGGCCCGTCTACCTCTATATTGCGTAATATCCACCACTTGTTATTTTATGAATTGTGATTGACAGAGGCCCGTCTATCTTGATATCGCATAAACTCCAGCTATTACCATTTTACCATCTTAGGATTATGTAGACCCCGCCGTCTATATGTCTCGCACCATTGTCACCCTTACCTTCTTTCCCCAATATTTGCTTAGGATTCGTATGGTTGTAGAGACTTCGGCGCCTCTATGACATACCATCCTAGATCAATCGTAATTGGCAGAAGCCTCGGCGTTTCTATTTGCGAGCGATCCAGCATCTATTTTAGGATTCGTATGGTTGTAGAGACTTCGGCGCCTCTATGACATACCATCCTAGATCAATCGTAATTGGCAGAAGCCTCGGCGTTTCTATTTGCGAGCGATCCAGCATCTATTTTAGGATTCGTATGGTTGTAGAGACTTCGGCGCCTCTATGACATACCATCCTAGATCAATCGTAATTGGCAGAAGCCTCGGCGTTTCTATTTGCGAGCGATCCAGCATCTATTTTAGGATTCGTATGGTCGTAGAGACTTCGGCGCCTCTATGACATACCATCCTAGATCAATCGTAATTGGCAGAAGCCTCGGCGTTTCTATTTGCGAGCGATCCAGCATCTATTTTAGGATTCGTATGGTCGTAGAGACTTCGGCGCCTCTATGACATACCATCCTAGATCAATCGTAATTGGCAGAAGCCTCGGCGTTTCTATTTGCGAGAGATCCAGCATTTATTAGGATTTGCATGATCGTAGAGACTTCGGCGCCTCTATGACATACGCATCCTAGATTGATCGCGGTTGGCAGAAGCCTCGGCGTTTTCTGTTCGCGAGAGATCCGACATCTATTACTTTAGCGCGATCGGAAGGAACCCTGGCGATCCTGATTGCGTTTACCATTCCATCTTGGGATTATTTAGACAGCGTAGTCCTTATTTTTCCAAATAACTCTATTGCTTACGAATGATTCGTTCTTCATACAGGATAGTGCCCGTAGGTTTATTATCCCTAGCAGGAGTCCGATATCTCGTTTTATCCCCAGTAGAGCTCTGAACTACGACCGGCTTGATTCCTCAGAGGATACGTAGGAAACCTGAAAAGGTCCAGCCACCCGACCGACGCGGTCATCTATCATCCCCAGCAGGTGCATTTTCCCAGCAGAAGACGTTGCTCCCCATCAGAGGACAGTCATTCCCAATTTCCCCATCAGATTTGAACTACGTTTGGCTTGATTCCCCCGCGGATACGTAGGTCGCCTGTCAAGGTTCAGCCGTTCCCTTACCTTTCATCTGTTTTGAAACTCATGTTTCAGACGGATCCTTCTCTTATCGTCGACCCCACATTGCCTTGCAAGAAGCGTCGCCGAGGGGCTACTGTTAGTACCCGACCTGAAAATGAGTTTATTAGGACTTTCCCAAATATACAAGGACTTTATAGGAATTAGAAACCTTGCAAAGACTTGTCCCGGATTCCTAAAAATAGCTCAATGTTCTAGAAAACATTAAATATGGACATTTAGGGTTGCCTTGTATGAACAGTAAAACCCTAGCTTGAATTTCAAGTCAGCGCGCAACGATGGCCACGCGGCCACTTTCGCCGCCGCCCTCAATATTGGCCACGCGGCCACTTTCGCCACGCGGCCACATTCGCCCCGGATGATCTGGACCATCAGATCTTCCCCTCAGTTTACTATATAAACCAATCTCATGCTATTGGTTTAGGGGGATCCGAATTTGAGAGTTCTTAAACACAATTTTGCTCTCTAATTAGCATTCAAACCTCCAAGAAGATCAAGGTTTATTTCTTGCCAACATAGGTAAGTTTTCTAACTTATTTCTTCACGTTCTTGCATTATTTCTAATGTAGATCTTTAATATTCATGTTCGTGCATGTTTATTCATAGTTTCTTCATATGCTTCGCATGTTTATTCATATGTTCATATATGTTCTTCATATGTTCATCGTGTTCATAGATTAAAACCTTATTTATGCTATATTTAGGGTTGTGATCTTCATAATTATATGTTATTTCATAGCCGATGATGATCGAGGGTTTATCAACCCGAGGATGATCTAGGAACTACTTCTAAACCCTAATCTTTAGGTAACTCCCCCCTCATTATGCATGATCCCGATCCTTCTGCCTATTCTAATTCTCTGCGAACTACGCTGACCTGAGCTTCTCACATTGAGAGGAACGTAGGCAATCTTCGGATCCGGTCTCAATCACTAACACACTACATACACCGCATCATGATAGAAAGACCGATCAATTCGGGCAATAGGAGTGATAACGTTCAATATTCTTCTCTTGTTGTAATTTGACCCCCGAACCCATTAACATGCTTTTCTCAATGTTTTGGCTATAATTAAAACGGCGTGGCGACTCTCATAATTTTAATGTTACTATGAATATTCTCAAATTCAAACACACGTATTCACAGTATCCAATACCCAAGAATCAGTGGTAGAAAGGAGAATATCTATCATATAGATACCTGAAGTCGACGCAGCCTTGCTGCTCTTCTTCTTCTTTTGCTCTTCCAAGAAAGCCTTGCAATTACGTTTCCAATGACCAATTTCTTGACAATGGAAACAGATTGCATCCTTTTGTGAATCAGGTTTTGCCTCAGAAGCCTTGGCAACCTTTGCCTTGCTTATTTTGGGTTTGACAACTTTTGCCTTACCCTTTCCTTTGGCACCAGCCTTCTTCCCATCATGAACCAAGAGCACGGGAGAACCTTTCTCCACAATTTTCATCTCTGCAGTCTTGAGCATCCCATGCAACTCAGAGAGATTCTTATCCATTCCATGCATGTTATAATTCATCACAAACTGATTATAACTTTTAGGCAATGAATTAAGAATGAGATCCGTGGCTAGCTCCAATGGGATTGGATAGCCAAGTTTCTCAAGGTGCTCTACATAACCTTTCATTTTAAGAAAGTGAGGACTCACTTGTTGCCCTTCATTCATTTTACTAGTAGTGAATGCAACAATGGTCTTGTACCTCTCTTGCCTAGCTTGCTCTTGAAACATGGTTCTCAACTCCACGCCTATCTCATAGGCTTCCAAATGTTCCAAACTTTGTTGGAGTTTTGAACACATAGCAGCAAGCATGAGACAACTTACATCTCTAGAATCATTACGATGTTTCTTGTAATTGTCTCTTTCTACCCTAGGGGCAGTAGGCGGTGGTTCAGCGGGGAGAGGCCCATCGAGAATTGATTGAGTGTTATTAGTCATTATCTACAAATATGCAAAATTTCCAAAATTCAATAAGTACCGATCTTCATTAAAGAGATAAATAATGTATTTTTCAAACAAAATACTCTCACTAAATTATACAACCTTCATATACATCCAATGTATAATATAATTTAAATGAGTTAAGATCCGACTTTAATTTAATTTCAAGTCCGCTAAGGCGGATTACACAAAATCAAATTAATTAGGTAGACAACTCTTGTCAATCATATCTCATATGACTCTTAGTTCCTTTTATGAGATTCTTTAAGAAATCCAATTTCAAAAAGCATGTTAAACCTCATCTTTGCCTAGGCCCAAAACTGTTTTGACGCCCAATTAAGTCTAACCATTTTAAACGCATAGTTAATATGTCCCGCTAGGGCGTGCCCACACTATCTATCTTGCTCATACACAAACAAATTTAATGCATCTTGCTAGGGCGAATCTACATTAAAATCACTCATGTACTAACAAGTGTTTTAATCATGGCATGGCAATAAAAGACTTAAAACTTTCTTTGAAGGTTCATCACATATAGCATATAACACATTCATGAGCACATAATATAAACATGTTACACATCAAGTTTAGCCACTAAATTAATCTCCATTAATTTAAGCATGATATTTATGTGTCATTAGTTTCTCTATAATTATGAGGATGAGACTATTTCAATTTTGGTTATTATCTCCAAATCAAGACAACAAGAAGTGCGGTCGAACTAAGCCATTAGGCAACCACAATCCCGCACTAATTCAAGAAACCAAGAAAGTAGTCCATGTGGCCGAAACTAAGCAATAGATGGTCTCGATGAACGTAGGCCAATTGCATTCACAATTCCACATGGATCTCCAATCATTGAATCAAGAACTTTGTTTCTCAATTTTAGCAATTATGAACTCTTCATAATTCTAACTTCGTTTTATCTTTGAAACTTTGATTGCGATCAATTTTGGGAAACACAATCTCGATGAACGCAGATTAGCCATCCAAAACTTGAACCAATCTTAGAATCACAAGACTAAAACAAATAGGAAAATCAAACCCCAAGATCCACACACAAACCAACTACCCAAAACCCATTCCAGATCAGCAGGTCTGGATTGGTTCTGTTACTGGTTTTGTTGAACCTTTCGAAAATTCCAAATTCTGATTTTTTGAGCAAAATCAGACCTTCTGATCCCCTTGTGCGGCCGCCCAAAAAACCCCTGTGCGGTCGCCCAAAACTGTGCGGCCGCCCAAGGAATTTTGTGCGGTCGCCCGGAGCCATCAGAATGTGCAGAATTTTAAGTTCGAAAATTTTGTCTCAAAATTGTTTTTCCCCGATTATTAAAACTTTTATCCAATCAAAAAATTAATAACCAACAATTCTGAATCCACCATAATTTATTTATTGCGATTGAATCGTGCGATTAAAGTTGTAAAACAATAAACCACAAAAAATCACATAACACATAAACATCACATATTCCAATATTCATATCATGCAAGGCACATAAACAATTTATATACACATGACATGATCTAGGTATTGAAATAATCAACATGAACGGGGCTCTGATACCACTGTTGGGTTTCGATCAAACATGAGCAGCGGAATTTAGCATTTAAAATTTTGAAACCCAAAGCCATGGATCCGTTCATACGATTAAATCAAATACAACATAAGAATAAAGGAATAAACCAACCCTTGATGGCTATCAAATTCTCTTGGTCTTTGGTGGAGGTTTGAAGACTTGATCGCGATCACAAAACTTGAACACGAACTTTGAAGATGATGATTTTCACCCTCTAGCGGTATCCACACTTCGAACGAATATCAAAGTAGCTTCTTTGATCTTGGTTGCTAGACCAAATTGTGAAACACTTTTTCACAATCAAAAGAACTATATGGAATTTATTTTGTGTATTATTTTGTTCTTCAACCAAGAATGTCTTAGAACAAAATAAACCCTCTCTCAAACTCTTTGAGACTCACAAAATCATTAGCCTAGAGTGCTGGCCGAATTTGGTCTTTTATACACAAGTATGAACTATTCCAAATAGGAAACTTGTGTCAAAATCCGTCCAAAATTCGTTTCCTAATCAAATTAGGAATCTGCCACCCGACAGCACTGTGCGGCCGCCCAAAACCCTCTGTGCGGTCGCACAACTATCTGAAGCAAAACTGGTACAAAACTAAGATAATTGTGCGGCCGCCCAGTCCATACTGTGCGGTCGCCCACTTCCCAGGATGTCCAGAATTTCCAAAATTCCAATGTAGTCCTTTTAAAGATTCGTTCTATTGTGTGTGACCCTCTAGGATTATACTAAGTTGGCAATGGGCTCAAACATGATCCCATAAGATATGATTAGGTTCTAGCAAACCGTCATACCTACCCAAATAGTATAACTAGATACAAGTTCGCATTCCTTTAGAATATGTCACAATCCCTTTGTCCACGATATCATTGAACATAAGTCATGGTCAAAGAGTCAACTTGTTTTGTTCAATACTTTCTCGATTCCGAATATGTTGATAATCCAAATGACATTGATCCAATCAATTCATTTGAGTCCGGCCGAACATTTCATCAACATCATTCCTACGAGAGGCCCAAGCTTGATATCTCTCCGAAGAGGGACAAATCCATTTAGCTTATTATTCTTCCCTACGTGAATCCGATTATGCCAATCATACCCTTTATAACCACTCGGTTAAAAGTAGCGTTTGAATATGTCAAACATAATGTTCATCAAGTGGAAGACTATAATAACTTCATGTCTAAGGATTCAAATGACATAACTAATATGAGATATATGTGTGACATAGACCATGACATAAATCTCATAGAGCGGGTCATGTCCAGTACCTTGTTCCAAACAAGTACCCATAAATCTAACATGATCATCCTATGATCATTTAGCCTTTATACTAGTGCTTAACAAGTACTAGGGACGGAGATTATTATAAGTAAACATGAACAACAATAATAATTAAAACATCTCTTTATTGATATGAAATAAATGATAACAATTACAACGTTTATTAAACGTGCCTAGGGCACCACTACCAACAGTTATATCAAAGATGCTTCCTCTGGAGTCACTATACTGACTGGCAACAGAACAGGTGATGTTTATATAATTGATTTAAGCAATATTGTTTCTATTGCTGACCTCTGTTTTGTAGCCAAAAATATAAGTGAAAGCAGCTGGTTATGGCATAAGCGGCTCAGCCACTTGAACTTCAAGTATCTAGCAAAACTGCACAGGGATGGTCTAGTAAAAGGAATACCCAAAGTGGCTGACCATCATGATGAAAAGTGTAAAGCATGCCAGCTTGGAAAGCAGCCCAAACAGTCATTTCCTAGTAAAACCGCGCCTTCAACAAACCGCTGTTTGCAACTGCTGCACATGGATTTATTTGGACCTGTCCCAACCGCCAGTATAGGAGGAAACCGCTATACACTTGTGGTGGTTGATGATTATTCAAGATATACATGGGTGGAAATGATGGCCTCTAAAGATGATACTTATGGCATCATAACCGCTCTCTTTAGACAGCTCCAAACTCAAAAATTGGATGACATTGTTGCCGTGCGTTCAGATAATGGAACCGAATTTACAAACAATGGTGTTGCCCAATATTGTGATGATCATGGAATTGATCATAATTTCTCTGCCGCTGGAGTTCCACAACAGAATGGAGTAGTGGAAAGAAAGAACAGGACTTTGATTGAAGCCGGGAAGACTATGATTGCAGAAGCCAAGCTTCCCAAATACTTCTGGGCCGAAGCCGTCAATACCGCATGCTTCACCCAGAACCGCTCCCTCATCATCAAAGTTCACAATAAAACTCCTTATGAATTGTGGAGAGGCAGATCACCCAACATTGCCTTCTTCAAAATATTTGGATGCAAGTGCTACATCTTGTACAATGGCAAAGAGCATCGAGGTAAATTTGATGCTAAGGCTGATGAAGGTATTTTTGTTGGTTATTCTAAACACTCCAAAGCTTTTCGTTGTTTCAATAAGACATATTTAAAAATTGTAGAGTCAGTCCATGTTACATTTGATGAACATGCTCTCCTTTAGCCACATATGGCTCCAAATGTTGCTAATGATTTTAGTGATTTTGAGACAGGCACTAGACATAGAGCAACTGGCAACCATCCTATTCAAACCGCTTCATCCAGTTCTTCAGCCGCACCTTCTCAAACCGCTGATGGTGTAACTGTTGAACCGCTGTCTTCTGACCCCATTCAAACTATTGAACCAGTTCCAAATCTAACCTTCAATGAAGATTTCAATGATTATCAGGATGATCCTCCTCTGGAAAATCTTCAAGAAATAGTGGTTCAAGACAACCTCCCTCCTGAAATTAATGAGCATAGAGACCATCCAACTGCCAATGTTATTGGTCCTATCAGTACTGGTGTCCAAACCAGAGGGAGTTTGACTCACAGAGATAATCACAGTTTGTTCTCAACTGCTCTGTTATCTCAAATGGAACCGAAGAAGGTAGATGAAGCTCTAAGTGATCCAAGTTGGGTAATTGCAATGCAAGAAGAACTCAATCAGTTTGAAAGATGCAAAGTTTGGACTCTAGTTCCAAGGCCCAGTGATCATACAGTAATTGGAACAAAATGGGTGTACAGAAACAAGATGGATGAGAATGGTACAATAACAAGAAACAAAGCTAGGTTGGTTGCTCAAGGCTATAGGCAAGAAGAAGGAATTGACTATGATGAGACCTTTGCCCCTGTTGCCAGACTTGAAGCTATAAGATTGTTCCTGGCCTATGCATCCTTCAAGAAATTCAAGTTATATCAAATGGATGTGAAGAGTGCATTTCTGAATGGTGAAATACAAGAAGAAGTTTATGTATCTCAACCGCCAGGATTTGAAGACAACAAACTTCCAAATCATGTCTTCAAACTCAAGAAAGCATTGTATGGACTCAAACAAGCTCCAAGAGCATGGTATGACACTCTATCTAAATTTCTTATTGAACAAGGCTTCTCTCGAGGTAAAATCGATACAACTCTATTTATAGCTAAACACAAAAGTCATTCATTATTAGTTCAAATATATGTTGATGATATTATTTTTGGTTCTACTAATGAAACTATGTGTGTTAAGTTTGAGAAGCTAATGAAGAGCAAATTTGAAATGAGTATGATGGAAGAGTTGACATTCTTTCTTGGACTCCAAGTCAAGCAATGCCATGATGGGATCTTTATCAACCAAGCCAAATACACTAAAGATTTGATAAAGAAGTTCGGGCTTGAAACCGCTAAATCAGTTGATACCCCAATGCCTAAGGCCTGCAGTTTGGATCGAGATGAACATGGTAAGAAAGTTGATCAAACTCTCTACCGAGGTATGATTGGATCTCTACTTTACTTAACTGCTAGTAGGCCAGATATCATGTTTAGTGTGTGTGTGTGCTAGATTTCAAGCTGACCCTAGAGAATCTCATCTTATTGCTGTTAAACGTATTATTAGATATTTATGTGGATCTGTTAACCTTGGACTTTGGTACTCCAAAGAATCTTCATTTGATCTATTAGGTTATTCAGATGCTGACTTTGCAGCATGTAAGATAAGCAGAAAGAGCACAAGTGGTACTTGTCAGTTCCTTGGAACGCGGCTTATATCATGGTCCAGCAAGAAACAAGCGTCGGTTTCAGTCTCAACCGCTGAAGCTGAATATATAGCGGCTGGAAGCTGTTGCTCTCAAATTCTCTAGATGAAACAACAGTTGGAGGACTACGGGATATTTGAACAAAACTGCCACTTTGAATAGGCTAGGAGTTAGCCTGGATGGAACTGAGGCTCCGGTTGAGAGGGAGTCTGCGGTTGAAGGGGAGCCTGCAATCCCTGCGGCTCAACCCAGGGAAACCGCGGCTCCAAGAAAGAAGAAAGCTAAAGTAACTGAAACTTCCAAACCCTCATCTATTCTTCCTCCAAAACCGACCTTACCAAAATCCTTCCTCATTCTATCCAATCCCTCTTCTGAACCGCTTCCACCTTACTCTAAACCAATTCCTTTCACAAAACCAACTCCTCCTATCCCTTCTAAACCTCAGATAAAACCCCTTTCCCCAATCAAGTCTAATGTTAAAAAATCCTTGAACTTTGCACAAGATGTAAACCTGTTGAGGAAACTGAAAGCCTCCTCCTCTGAACCCAAACCTATCTCACCTCTAAAATCCCCTCTCAAACTGCCAACTGTTCAGTTCACTGAAGAACAGTTGCAGCTAATCTTTTTTGCCCTTCCCAACCTTAAACCCTCACTCAAACCGAGCCTGAGCAGACTGAAGTGTCTGAGGCTGCGGTTCCAGTTAAACAAGCCGAGGTATCTACAAGTGCAGTTCAGCGTGAGCAAACTGATGAGTTTGAGGCTGCAGTATTGCCTGAGAAAACTGATGAGTTTGAGGCTGCAGTATTGCCTGAGCAGACTGATGCGTCTGAGGCAGTTCAAGATGAACCTGAGCAAGATGATGAAAATCTTGACGTTCAACCGCTGAAGAAGAAGAGAAGGTTGGTAAAGAAATATGACTTTGTGGAGCACTGGCAATCAAGGCCACCTGGTGCAATGGACTTCACTGAAGCTTCTGACAAGAAAGATCATTCACCCACTGAAGGCCCATTTGCAAAGGAGTTGAGACAAAGGGCTGAAATGAGAAAGGCTGGGATAGACCCCATGATGGCTGAAACCGCTACTCCTTCGTTGAAACGAAAGCTGGAGTTTGACTCACCAGAGCACACTCCTTCACTTCTGAATCCCCTACACTACCTTTTGCTTCAGCAGTTCAACCGTCGGCTCAACCGCAACTGATCAACATCTCTGCCCCTTCGGTTCTGCCTGAATTCACCGTTGCAGTTAGGTCTCCCAAACCGCGTGGTTTGAAAAGAAAGAGTGCACAGGACATAGCGGGCTACCTGAAGAAGTTTAGAGCCACTACTTCCAAAGCCAACCGCCATGGAGCCGTCATTAGAGCCGCCAACAAGCATGAAGAGCAACGGCTCAAGTCTGGCCGTCCAAACCCTTTTGCCATCTTTCCAGCCGATGAGTCTCAAGCTGCTTCAGATCAACTGATTGCTTCAACTCTTGATCAAATTATTGAAGATCTGGAAGTTGAGTTCATCTTCTCTCTTTGTTCTCAATTTTTCTTTAGAATAAACTGCATTGTCTTTCCTTTTCTTTATAGATGGCAATTCTCTCCTTTCACTTCTATTCCTCTCTCTAATACCCAAATTCTTTCCATTTCCCCTTCTCTTCCCTACAATTCATTATCTATCATTCCTTTCCCTTCCTCCTCTTTTGAAACTGATCCTGTGAAGATTAAGTTTATGCTGGATTCTTTCCTTAACCAATCTGCGTTTCTTTCCTCTCTGCCCTTCCTTGTTGATGCCATTAAGAGGGAGAATGTTGTTGACCCTAGGATTGGGAGAATGGAATTTAAGATTGAAACCCTTCTGGAGAATCAGCTCAAGTTAGAACAGAAGGTTGAAACTTTGAATGAGCTGACTTCTCTCAGACTTGAAGCGGGCCAAGAAATGAATGAGGCTCTGGAGAAGAAGTTAGACCAACTTGTTGATCTAACGGTTTCATCAACTGACTACTTAGTTCAGTATGCCAATGACCTGAAAAAGCTTTCTGAGAAAATCTTAGAGAAGGTAAATGAACCGACCCATCTACGTCTCAAGTCAGCTGAATATGTGTTTGAAACCGCCAGCATAGTTGAGCCTTCTGATGCTCAAACCGCTGTCCAAGCTGTCGCCAGGGTTCCTGATAGAACTGATTAGAATTCTTTCTATCTTTTGTAATCAGTTTTTGACTTTTATTATTTTCCTTGTAATTTGTAACTTCTAAAACCTTTTAAAGGATTATAATGAAAATGAATGCATTGCATCCAATATTCCAAAACTTTGTTTATTCAAACTACTTGTTTGTGGAACAATGCATTTCTAAAAACTCATGCACTATTCATCATGAAAAATTTTCTAAGTGTATGTGTTTTAAACATTCAGTTTAAACATGCATATCTGATTCTCATAAACATATCTTTTTATATGCATCTGAATGAATTTCTTATCTATCTGTTTTTCATTTCCTTTGTCTTTGATAGATTAGAAATCTATGGTATAGCATTGTGTGTGCATTTGACTTGGGACATGCAGTTTTAATACATACTCATTTTGAGCATGTTCTTACCAAGTACAATGTTTGCTCTATCATAGTGTGGTAATGGAATCAATCAAATAGGGGGAGATTGTTAGGATTCATTGTTAGTTCACCCACCTGATTTGATTGACCCATTCCACGTGTATTTTTATGGACTTTAGGTTTACTTGTAATGAAGTTTTACTTCAATTTTTAGACAAGTCCATTTCTAGATTTTTAGTAGTTAGGCTGAGTTATGATCGGTTTACTCTTAGCGGTTTAGAGTCCCTCAAGTCGCCGTCTTTAAACCGCCAGCATGGTGCCTTAAGTCCTTCATCAAACCGCAGTTTGTGTCTTTGATGAAACCGCATTTCAAGTTCATTCATGAAACCGCACATGCATCTGGTGGAACCGCCGACCAAGATATTGAAGAACTTATTGCTGTCATTTACTCCTTAAAGACAAACATTCGCTTTTCAACCGTAAAAATGAATGACTGGTGACTTGTCCTTAAACTTCAAGTCATGGTTTAGTTATTCTGGGAATGTCGGTTTGTCTAGTCTTTTGAAAAGTTACCGTTGTACTTTTCAACATCTAAAAGGACAATGTCAGGTAGTGGTCCAACAACTTCCTGCCACAAAGCAAAAGCAAAGGACGACAGTGACAGGTCAACCAATGGGATTGTGACAGCGCATTAAACCGCCATACAATGACTCACCTCATTGTCCAACGGTGACTAATGCCTTCACTATAAATAGCCTTCATTATTCAACATTGAAGGTTGCTGAGCTTCAAAGATAATATCCCAAGTATTCAAGTTTGCTTTGAAGATTGAAAACCCAGATACTCATATATTCATCATCTCCTTAGCAAACCCAGAGTTCTTCATCAAAGCTTCAAGCCTTTAAATCATCACAAATCAGCCTTACACAGAAAGTAATCATTTGCTTACCATCACTTAGATATTTTGAGCTCTTGATTTCTTTCCACACTACACACCCGGAGTATATTTTCTTATAGATTATATACCTCGAAAACACAGGTTGTTATAATAGCATTGTTAGGTTAGATTGTTTATTTAGAGTTTCGATTCATTTGTAATCTTGTAAAAACTCCTCTAAATCAATACAAGTCTAGTAGCTATTAGAAAATCCTAGGCTAACCACCTAGGTAGAGGACGTAGTTCTTTTAAGACCGAACCTCTTCAAATTGTGTGTACTTGATCTTTATTTTCTGTCTTGTCATTTATTTTTATGTTTACGAGCTTTATTTACTTTCATGTGAAATGACTTAATAAATGATTTGCATACTTTTGTGAAACTTCAGTTGTGCCCTGTCAGTTGCATCATTCCTTTTCAACCACTTAAACCGCCCAACTCTTCATAATTCAGTTTGGACAAAACCGCAAAACTCCGCTGTGCATTTTATCTGAGCGGTTCTAGTGCTTTAAACCGCAATAGACCAAACTGATAAGTACTTGGTTGATTTTCAAGGGTATTTAGAAAAAGATTTTAAACCGCTATTCACCCCCCCCCCCCTCTAGCGGTTCTATACCCTTGTTGCCCTTTGGGACCAACAAAGAGGCCGCGTATATCCTTGGCATTAGAATCTATCGTGATAGATCTAAGAAATTGATCGGTTTAAGTCAAGATACATATATTGACAAAGTTCTTAAGAGATTCCGCAAGGAAAATTCTAAGAGAGGAAATTTGCCAGTAGGCCATGGCATAACTCTAAGCAAGAATCAGTGTCCTAATACAACTGATGAGCGTGAGAGAATGACTGAGATTCCATATGCTTCCGCAATTGGATCAATCATGTATGCCATGATATGTACTAGACCCGTTGTCTCGTATGCTTTGAGCATGATGAGTAGATACCAATCAGATCCTGGTGAGAGTCACTGGATTACAGTCAAGACGATTCTTAAGTACTTGAGAAGGACTAAAGATTCGTTCTTGGTGTATGGAGGAATGGAAGATGATCTTGTTGTAAGTGGTTACACAGATGCAAGCTTCCAAACCGACAAGGATGATTCAAGATCGCAATCTGGATTTGTATTTTTGCTAAATGGAGGTGCTGTTAGCTGGAAGAGTTCTAAGCAAAGTACCGTCGCAGATTCTACAATGGAAGCTAGGTATATTGCTGCATCCGATGCTGCAAAATAGGCTGTTTGGATCAAGAAGTTCATTGGTGAACTAGAGGTGGTTCCTAGAATTGCTAATCCAATAGACCTTTATTGTGATAATAATAGTGCTATTGCTCAAGCAAGGGAACCAAGATCATATCAGACATCCAAACACATACTTGGGCGTTTTCATATCAATCGAGAGATCGTTGATAGAGGAGACGTAAATATATGCAGAGTACCGACTGATGATAACATTGCCGACCCATTGACAAAGGGTCTTCCACAAGAAAAGCATGATGGTCATATTAGGTCTATGGGTATCCGATACATTAATTAGGCCTAGTGCAAGTGGGAGATTGTTGGGGTTGTATGCTCTAGGCACGTTATGAGAACGATTAATGTTATCTATTGATTATATATTAATAAAGATATTGAATGTTTGATTATTATATCCTTTGCATGTTTATTATAATAATCCCCGTCCCTGATAATTATGATTTATTGTTAGTATAAGTTTAATATATAATCATATGATGATTATGGTGTATGGGATACAATTAAACTTATGGGTAATTGTTAGAGAACAAATACTGGACTGACCCGTATGAGATTTATGTCATGGTCACAATGTCATAATTAAGTCTCATTTAGTTATATCACTTGAATCTTTAAGACCTGAGATTATAACATTCTTCTACTTGATGAACATTACGTTTGACATATTCAAACGTTACCCCTAACTAGGTAGTTATAAATAATATGATTGGCATAATCAGAATCATGTAGGGAAGAGTAATAATTCTAGATGGGATTTGTTCCTCATCAAGAGAGATGTCAAGCTTTGGCCACTCGATGAATGGTATTGATGAAATGCATGGCCGTGCTCAAATATGATTTGTTGTGTCAATACATTCGGGATCGAGAAATCATTGAACATTGTAAGTTGACCATTGACCATGGCTTACATTCAATAGACATCGTGAACAAAGAGATTGTGATATGTTCTATTAAAGGATACGAACTTATAAAGTTATACTAATTGGGTAGGTATGACGGTTTGCTAGAACTTAATCATATCTTATGGGTTTACACCCATTGCCAACTTAGTATAATCCTAAAGGGTCACACATATTAGAACGAATCTTAAAAGGACTTAAATGGAATTAAGTGTCGAAGGGCATTTGAGGAATATTAAGAAGTTAGAGGAGAAAATAGGAAACTGGGGAGGTCCGGGCGGACCTTGATCAAGACCCGGTCGGACCAAGTCCTAACCCAGGCGGACCAAGGTTGACACCCGGTCGGATCATGCACTGATCCGGTCGGACCAGCCTATGTACCCGGGCGGACCTCAAGTCTTGTTTGGATTAGGATTTTCCCAATACGTTTTCTTGCGGGTTTAATCACTTGTTACCTATTTGGAATAGGTTTCACAAGTATATAAACAGCCTCTAACAGCCCTAATTAGTCCTAATCCATTGTGAGAACTTTCAAAAAGTTTGAGAGGTTTTATTCTTGTTCTAAGATCATAAAAGTGAATAACAAGAAATCACATATTAATTCCATATAGTTCATCATTGTGAAAGTTTGTTTCACAAATTGGTCTAGCAACCAAGATCAAGTGTTTCTTGATATTCGCTCGTAGTGTGGATACCCTTAGAGGGTGACGCTTATCATCTCAACTTCATGATCTTGTTCGTGATCGTGTTCGTGATCAAGTTTCGAAAAGCTACACCAAATTCAAGGTTGTTAAATCAAACGCTTCAAGGGTTAGTATTCTTGTATTCATCGTAGATGTATTTGATTTAATCATATGAATGGATCTATAGGCTTTGGTTTTCATAAAAATGTAAATGCTATATTCCGCTGCGCATGTTACTTCGAAACCCAACAGTTTCCTGAAATATGATTCAATCCAGAAAACTGCAGAAATCAGAATTCTGAAGAGTTCAGAATTGATGTAATCTCTGAAATTAATGAGACAATGAATGATCTTGAAACAAGTGACCAATCTATACGGGAATGTGGATGCCTTTTGGCTTAGTTTCGACCGTATAGAGAAGTTACTTGGTTTTTTGATCTTAGTACGGGACTGTGGATGCCTTTTAGCTTAGTTTCGACCGTGCGTTTTGTGCTCTCAATTTATAAATGTTCTGCGGAAACAAAAATTTTTCAGAATTTGTCCCTATGAGTAAAGTGCAAATTGTTTGCAAGAGAAGTAAACTAAATTTGGATTAATTCATTGCATAGACCAATGGCAGGCTTACACCTTGTTTCTGGGAATGTGAATGAAATATCCAATCTATAAATTGTTTACAGATGATTTAGATTTCGTCCCCATAAAGTTGCTTCATAATTAAATCACAAGAGTTTGCTTCTGTTAATTAATTTGATTAGTTAACATCCATTATGCAAAGACTATATTATATTATGTTTGACATAATTAAAATATATGATGCATATCTCTATAGAAATAAACCTTCTTAAAATTTATAAGTTTTATGCCACCCACTATTTAAACACTTGTGAAGTACCTTGCTCGTTTTGATGTGGTTTATCTGCCAAAGCATGGCACATCATTCTATCATTGAGAAGCAAGATGAGGCAAAGGTTGTTTATACGTTTAAAGTGGTCAAACTTAATTAGGCTATCATAATGGTTATGGACCTAAAGCATAAGATGGGATTAAAACGTGTAAGACATAAGATGTCAAAATCCCATAAAGGATCTAAGAGTCACATGTGATGTGATTGATAAGCAGTCATCTACCTAAATAGCTTAGTTTTGAGGTTCATGCCAAAGCAGACTCACAAATCAAGTGAAATATGGATCTTAGCCCATTTAAATTATATTATTCAAAGAGTTGTATTTGAAGGTGTATAATTTAGTGGGAGTATTTATGAAATACTTTAATATCTCTAAGTGATAATGGTATGAAATATATGTGTATATTTATTTGCATATTGTGTAGAATGTTTTAAACTTTAATCATGTATAATTACTGCGATCTACCCCACTTAAAGAGAATAAGACTAACTTCATTGACCTAGTCATGAGCTTAAGAATTGTTCTAAAGCAAGAACGGAAGTTATGAATTTTTAATAAATCTTATTCCTAATAAACCTAATGCCTTAAGGACGGACAAAGACATTAATTAGATACATGTGGATAAATCTATGGATGTCAATTGTCCTTCGACTTGCTACCATGTATTTAGAACTTATGAAGTTTCTGAAATATATGGATGCTTATGTGATAAGCAATCACGTAGGAAGCGTTCCTACAAGCAAGAAAGGCAAGAAAAGTTTGAAATTGATTAGAGCCTAACATTCATATGATGAATGAAAGGTATGTTAATAAGTTCTCATGTTTTGAACATAGATAAACATATTAATTACCTTAATTGGCTGGTTATCAAGTTAGTTTGGAACTAACAAACGGATTTGACATTAATTCATAAGCGACATTTGATGTTTAAAAAGTTATGTCTTAATATCAAATGGAAACCTTCTCAAACTATAAAGGTTAATAAGGACAAGGATTTAAAATAAAGGCAAAACAAGAGTTGTCAAGCCAAAAAGAAATATTTGTGGCTAAACCTAAAATCCTAAGGATGTAATTGCTCCTATGGCAATATGATTGACCATTGGAGAATTACAGTTTGAATTAAAAGATAAAAAAGAAGGCTAGTTGGACTACCACTTCAAGTATTTATGTTTATCTTTCTACATCTAAATTCTTGGGTATTAGATACCGGATATGGATCCCACATTTGTATGAATGTGTAAGCTTGAGAAATAGAAAGACTACTTAAGGAATGTAAAGATTAACCTATGTGGTAATAATGATGCAAAGGTTGCAACATTAATCATAGAAACTTGCGAAGTGTCTTTACGTAGTGTGTTCATATTTGTTTTGAACAAATGATGTGATGTTCCTACTTTAAGTAGAAATATTATTTTGGTTTCTTCATTAGAAGATTATGGATCTTTCTTATTTCGAATAAGAAAGTGTTACATTAAAATGATTTGCTTTATTGTATTGCTAATCATATAATGGAACTTTATATCCTTATCTTGGAAGAACAAAATAATGAGTATAACATAAATAATGGAAATCTGAATCTAAGGATGTAAGCGTTACACTCTTAAAAGCATTGACGTCTATGTCAAATAAAAGAAACACACATCTAAAATTCCATGGGACAGAGTTTTAAATTTGCATGATTTCGAATCATGTGATATGTGTGAATCTTGTAAATTGATTAAGACACCTCTTACTAATAGTAGTGAAAGGAAATACTCTTTTGGACTAATACATATTGATGTATGTAGTTCACTAAAGTAACAATGCTTGGAAAAGGATTTCAGTATCTCATGGCAATAAATATTAGTATACTCTGATCTGATCAAAGTAATTAATATTTAAGTCCTGGACTTTACGAAAATTCCGCATAAAGTCTGCAGAATAAGAAAAACGGAATCTGGAAACAGCAACCGTACGGCTGCTTTTTAAGCGTACGCCTAAGGATGAGCCGTACGGCTCTTGTTAACAGAAGTTTACAGATTGTCTGTAAAATACAGTTTTTCGCCTCATGATAAGTCAAACTGGTCTTTAATTAACCCTCTGGATTATGTGCTGGAAACAGCTGCGCTTACATTAAATTGAGTTTCATCTATGGAGGTTCGTTATACCATATGAGATATGGAATGAAAGAAAACTTGGTTTGTCCTTCATAAAGATTTGTGATGTGATGCTTTTGAGAAAAATGTTGTTTTGGATAAAATCACACCTAAATCTAATAAATGTATTTTCATGGGATATCTTAATGATATTAATTTTACTTCCTTGAGAGTACAAATCGTTTGTTACTCTAAGTAGCACTTTCTAGATAAATTGTTTATCTCTAAAGAACTAGTGTGAGTAAAATGTATCTCGAAGAGTCCGAGACCCAGAAAATGACATAGAACTTAAGATGGAAGTTGAACAAAGTTTCACAAGGAGTTGTGGAAATTTGTTCAAGTATACACAAGTTATTTGCATATATATTATAGGATACTATCTATAACAAGAAATATTGATTTCTCGTAATAGAAAGTAATTAGGAAGATATCATTACGAATGATTGACCTATTACCTATCAAGATGCAAAGTCCGCTCTGAATTTAGATCAATGACTTGGAGTCATAAAATCTAAGAGTGCAATCCATATATCATAATCAAGTTTGGAACTTGGTTGTTCTACCCTGTTGGTGTTGTATGCTCTAGGCACTTTATGAGAACGATTAATGTTATCTATTGATTATGTTTTAATAAAGATATTGAATGTTGATTATTATATCCTTTGCATGTTTATTATAATAATCCCCGTCCCTGATAATTATGATTAATTGTTAGCATAAGTTTAATAGATAATCATATGATGATTATGGTGTATGAGATACAATTAAACTTATGGGTATTTGTTGGGGAACGAATACTGGACTGACCCGTATGAGATTTATGTCATGGTCATAATGTCATAATTAAGTCTCAAATAGTTATATCATTTAATCCCTAGACCTGAGATTATTACAGTCTTCCACATGATGAACATTACGTTTGACATATTCAAACGTTACCCTTAAATGGGTAGCTATAAAGAATGTGATTGGCATAATCGGATTCATGTTGGGAAGAGTAATAAGTCAAGATGGAATTTGTCCCTCATCAAGAGAGATGTCAAGCTTTGGCCACTCGATGAATAGTATTGATGAAATGCATGGCCGTGCTCAAATATGATTTGTATTATCAATATATTCGGAATCGAAAAAGTATTGAACATTGTAAGTTGACCATTGACCATGGCTTACGTTCAATGACATCGTGGACAAAAGGATTATGATATGTTCTATAATGGATTAACGAACTTTGACTAGTTATATCATTTGGGTAATCATGATGGCCTGCTAGGGTCCGCTCATGATTTATGAGACAAAGTGTGTTTGGGCTCATTGCCAACTTGATATAATCCTATGGGGTCACACACAAGAGAACGAATTGTTAAAAGGAAAAAATGGCAGAATTTTGGTCTGGAACGACCGTGCCATAAATCAACCAAAGGGCAAGTGCTGGTGGAATGATTGGCACGACCGTGCTGAGTATAAAGCACGACCTGTTGGATATTATGCCCTAGGCCCTTGAGAAAGGCCTATGCGTTATATCATAGCTTCATTGTTATAGAGATAACAAACCCGATTATTATATCTTTTGCATGTTTATTATAATGATCATTGTCCATAGCACTTATGAAGGGCCAGCATGAGTTTAATGGATAATCATATGATGATTATAGCGCATAAGATGCGGATTAAACTTATGGGTACATGTTGGAGAACAAGTACTGGATAGACCCGTTATGAGATTTATGTCATGGTCAAATGTCATAATTAAATCCCATAATAGTTATATCATTTATCCTTTGACCTGAGATTATCATAGTCTTCCACATGATGAACATTATGTTTGACGTACTCAAACGGTACCCCTAACTGGGAAGTTATAAAGGCTATGATTGGCATAATCGGATTCTTGTAGGGAAGAATGATAAGTCAAGATGGGATTTGTCCCTCTCTCAAGAGAGATATCTGCTTGGCCACTCGATGAGTGAGATTGATAATAGTGTACGGCCGTACCCAAATGAATTGAAGCGTTCAATGTTATTTGCTCATATCAATCTACTCAAGATCGAGAAAGCATTGGACAACATAAGTTGAGGTGGACCATGACTTATGTCCAATATGATATCGTGTGACAAAGGGAGTGTGATATGTTCTATAAGGTTACTTTGCACTTTCAAAGTTATACTAATTGGGTAGTCATAATGGCTTGCTAGAGTCCGCTTATGACTTACGAGTTCGGACTCGTTCGGACTCGTTGCCAACTTAGTATAATCCTATTAGGTCACACACAATAGAGCGGATTGAAAAGGCAAAAAATTTGGGAATTGGATTTTTGGAACCCTACGGCTCGGTTGATGGCGTACGGCTCTGGTGGATCCGTACGGCCACCATCCCCGTAACAGTCCAGTTTGTTCAGTTTTCTGGATAGAAAAGGAATCCCGATCCCAAACGGAATTAGGTAAAATTCTTATATATGATATACAGCCGGGTTTGACAGCCTCCATTGGTGATTTTGGAAATCACAAACCATTGTTTTAGAAACAATGAATTATAGAGAGGTATAATTATTTATTTGATGATTCATGATCATCAATATACAATAATCAAATAGCAAAATAATTCCAACAAAGAAATCGTTTCTTCATCAAGCCTTGGGTCTAGCAATCCAGATCAAGAAGGTGTTCTTGATATCCGTTGGACGTGTGGATACTGATGGAGGGTGTCTCCTTTAGCACATTAAAGTCCGTGTTCATGGATGCGATCTTCAAGGGTTAGTTTCTTTCATCTTGTATTTAATTTAATCAACATGCACGGATCCGGGCTCTTGGGTGTTTGATTTTATCTGTTTATTCCGCTGTGCATGATGCATCAAAACCCAACACGACTGTGCCAGATACAACGCACGACCGTGCCAATATTGGGTGGCGGGAAGGCAAGCACGGCATGGTTAGCACGACCGTGCCAGTTTTAGGGCACGACCGTGCCAGTGCTGCTTGGCCAGAAAAATTGCACAGTAATTAAGTGACGGGATTTGGGTTTCCTAAGTCCTTAAGGGTTAAGGACTTATACCCATATAAATACCTCTTCACCAGCCATTGTATATGATTTATTCACTTGTTTGGAGAAACATGATTATTGATTAAGATTGAGAATCAAGATCAATAATTCATAAAATCATATAGTCCCTTTTTGATCTAGCAGTCAAGATTAAGAAAGAGTTCTTAATATTCGTTCGTGTGTGGATATCCATAGAGGGTGATTCCTTTATCATCTTCGTGTTCGTGTTCCTGCGTTCGTGATTCGAAAAGCGCGAAGAACCCAAGACTTAAGATCAAGAAAAGAATAAATGCATCAAGGGTTAGTATTCTTGTATTCATTGTAGATGTATTTGTCATAATCATATGAATGGATCTATAGGCTTTGGGTTTCATAAAATTTTAAATGCTTAATTCCGCTGCGCATGTTACTACTAAACCCAACACTAATTTGTAATTAACCCTTAAAAAGATTACTTTAAAACTTCTTGTGGTCAGTGTTTTACTTGAGGCCAAAATACGTTTATCCCCCCAAAGTATCCAGGCAATCCCACTTTGCACCCCAAACCGAATTTTGTCCCAGAGTAACACTCTAATTTTCTTTTAGTCCCACATTGACCCATGACCCCTAACGACGTTAGAAAATTAACGAGAAATGGTCATGTGCGTATCACATGATGTATGTTTTTAGTCATTTTTTAAAAAAAAAAAGAGAAGGGAAAAAAAATGTCAATTTGTTAATATTGTGACATTTGATATCTCCACCCAACCCCACCAATCAATAACCACCACCACCACCACCACCTTCTTTTCCGAAATTCGGCCACCACCTTCACCACCACCCAAATCCGATAGCCATCACCACCAATATTCCTCCAAAATGACCAATTTCACAAAATTAAATAACAAATTAGCAAAACAAAATCACACAAAAATCTCCCAAATCACAAACAATTCAATAATCCAAGGAGCAACCAAGATTTGGACGAAAAAGTGGGGGGGGGGGGACATGGAAGGGGGGGAGGGGGATTTCATCGCTGGATCTGGATACACACAACAAAAAGGATAGTGGGGCTTTTGCTCGGGGAAGACGAGCAGGGGGCAGAAAAAGGAGAGGGTGGAGGAGGAAGGAAAGATGACGGTGGAATAGGAAGAAAACGGTGCATCTGGGTTTGATTAGGGGTGGTTTGAATAAATTTCTTTTTTCTTTTTTATTATCTTTTTCTTTCTCTTTTTCTTTTCCCTTTCCCTTTTCTTTTTCTTTTTCTTTATTGGGTTATATAGGAGTATCTTTTTTGTATATAAGTTTTATTCTTCAATTTTTTTATTAACTATATTGTTAGTAAATATTTTTTATAAAATAAATTTATTACTTTAGATGATAGTTTATAATTTGTATTATTTTATATAAATAAACAAAATTTAATATCAAAGAGAATAATAAATTAAAGGTTAATTAAAAGTTCAAAAGAAAACGACTAAAATACCCCTCACATGACATGCGCATGACTATTTCTCGTTAATTTTTTAACGTCGTTAGGAGTTATGGGTCAAAGTGGGACTAAAGGCAAATTAGAGTGTTACTCTGGGACAAAATTCGGTTTGGGGTGCAAAGTGTGATTGCCTGGATTCTTTAGGAGGATAAACGTATTTTGGCCCTTTACTTGATTATACATTTTTGAAGTCAAGTTAAAAATATTATTCTCAACATCCCTAAAATACTTTCGAATAAAAAAATACCCATAAATGAATAATCTCTTTTGGATTTTTTTTATAGAGTTCTGGATATTTAAGAAGTTATCCGTGTAAGCATGCTATAAAAATTGCTTAAACCATAGTGTTATGTGAGAGAGAATATGATTAAGGATATTTGTGTAAGCATGCTATAAAAATTCCTTAACAATAAATTTATCAAAAAAAAAACAGTGATTTATAATTTAATGATGAACATAGTATATTTTATAAAAGTGAGAAAATAAAAAATAAAATATAAGTACCCATCCATCCTTAAATTGAATGTCGGTTTTGTAAATAAAAATTGTCTCAAAATGAATAACTTTCTATTCATGTTAAAGTTTTTTTTTTTTTTTTGAAATTCAAACCACTATTAAATACTTAAATTAGATGCAAAAGCATAAGTTTTTTTTTCATGTTAAATTACATGAATCTCATTGGTGATGATAATGTTTTAGTGTTACTTTTATGCTAATAATATTATATGATAAAATCATTAAGAGTATACATATGTATATACTGCTATAAAAAATTTCTAAATATTAACAATTTTTTTCTTAAAACTCAAATACAAATATTCATTTTTAAATTTAATTTGGAACAAAAGGAGTACAATTATTTCCAAATGGAAAACATAGTGGATATAGGATTTGGAGCAGAAGAAAACGGAAGGTGCAATACTATTTTGGGCCGCTCGAAGTTTATACTTAACTAAGCCCATGGGCCACAATAGCATCATACAGGCTTTAAAGTATTGGGCTAAAAGATGAGTTCCCTTTCAATTTCATTTCATCACTTCTAAAACTTTTTTTTTTTTTGGTACAGTTCATTCTCCAATTTTCCCGCCAATCAGTTCCCTTCCCCCAGAACCCTATACTTCCTCCGTCTTATTTAAATTATTTAAAGGGCGTCTCATTTTTAAGAGTCAAAATCCTAAAATGGTAAGTGGGTCCTACATGTCATACTCGTAACAATTATCCACTAACTCTTCTCTACCCCACTTTTTTTCTCCTACCCAACTATCAACACTCGCAACATACTATTTTTTCCTTAATTCTTGAACCCACCATTTTTTAACTGAAAAAATGGGACGGAGGGAGTATATCTTTGTAATTGGTATACATATATTGTACTATATGTATAAATACAACTCTCGCGAGTTTATTGCAAAAGTGACATGCGTACTTTGTGCAATATATCAATTTGACTCGCGTACTTAATAAACATCAAATGTGACATGCGTACTTATGATTGACAATATTTTTAGACTAATTTTTAACTCCCGTTAAAAAATTAACAGATCTGTTAATAACTTAACGAAAAGTTAGATTAACATTTTTAAAATTGACCCTAAAGTTTTAAATAAACCCCCCTTATCATCATTAACTTCTTCCCTTCCATCTTCATAGCCCCAATCTTATCAGCCATGTGCCGCCCCACCTCCACCCATCCACCACCGGCCAAATCCACCCACCACCACCATAAAACAATTGATACCAATCCAGAAAATAACAAGTAAATTTTATATCTATTTAACACCAATTTACAATAATATCATAAATCAAAAAAAAAAAAAAAAAAAAAAAAAAGAAACCCAGAACCCAGATCTGGGATGCCCCTTCCCTCTAAATACTCAGCCCTCTCAAATTCGCTAGCTGCCGGAATGGGGGAAGGGGCGATGGTTGCCAGAGTTGGGCGGAAGAGATGACCGGAGATAATGGGGTTGACTGGAGATGTCGCCGAAAAAGGGAGTCTTCGGTGAGGTTTGATAAGCGGAGGGTTTGACCGGAGTTGGGGAGGCGAGTGGTCGCCGGAGTTGAGGGAGGCGAGTGGTCGCCGGAGTTGAGGGAGGCGAGTGGTCGCCGGAGTTGAGGGAGGGGATCGTCGGAATTGAGGGAGGGGTCACCGGAGTTAGAGGGGGTCGCCGGAGTTGGTAAGTTAGAGAGAGAAAGAAGAGAGGGAGAGGGAGTTTAGAGAGAGAGAGCTTTTTTTTTTCAACAGAGAGAGAGAGAGCTGGGTGTGATTTAGGAGGTTGAGGATTACTTATTACTCCCTCCTTCCCAAAATAATCTTCACATTTTACTATTCAAACTTTTTAAGGAATATGGATAGATAAAAGTCATACTTTTCGTTAAGATATTAACAGATCTGTTAAGTTTTTAACGGGGGTTAAAAATTAGTCTAAAAATATTGTCAATCATAAGTACGCATGTCACATTTGATGTTTATTAAGTACGTGAGTCAAATTGATATATTGCACAAAGTACGCATGTCACTTTTGCAATAAACTACTCGTCTCGCACATACATTCATACTCATAGTCATAGCCTTTGCAATACATATACTTTTATTTTTTTGAAATTATATTCTAAAAATGAATGAAGATTTTCTAGACCAGAACAAGCTTCCTAAACTCAAATCAGGTATCAAAATTTCCTCTTTTGTCACAGTTAATTTTATTCCTCTGTGGTGAAATGTGTATGTGTGTGATTACGTCTCTGTTTGTGTGTACGTGTTTTCACGTATTCATTCATCCATTTGATGCCACATTTTTCTAGGTCTTTAAAATTATGGAATATGTGATGTTTTGATTTCAATTAAGAATAGTTATATTTTTTGGGTTTGTGTTTGTGAATTGATGGATGCCAAACAAGCTCAAGGGTTTCTTTCATTCTTCAAAAAGCTACCAAATGTAAGCTGCTTTAACGTTAGGCCCGTTTGTCGCAGCTGATGGCTGATGATTTATGGCTGATGGCTGATGACTTTTGGTTGAATGACTTATGGCTTATGGTGGAAAATAGTGTAGTTTTGAAGGAAATTATGCGGAATTTCCATAAGGGTAATTTTGTCCAACGACAAAATTGATTATGGGTTTGTGTTCTACTCCATGAGAAGAATGAAATCAAGTATTAATTTCTCCAAAATGGTTATTGGATGAATGAGATATGAATGCTCAAAGTAAGTGGGTTGGAAAGTGAAAATGTGGATATCCCACATTGGAAGGGAAATGAACCTTTTGCTAGTATAAAGACTTGGACACTAGAGTAGTGTTCAAGACTAAGTAGCATAGAGGCTCTCTCTCGCGCGCAGGGGGGTGCAAATCAAATCCCAAATTTGGCTTGAGAGGTGCGTACTCGTGCATGGGCGCGTCCTGCGGACACGAATGTAGCATCGAAATGGCCTAGTCGGACCAACCCACCTTTTGGTAAAATTTTTGGTTTGTGAATCAAAAATAATGAGCAGTTTTTGATTTCTAACATTGTAACTGCCAAGTATCAATGGGCTAATTGCAGTCTTAATTTCGAGATTAAGTGCAGCAAATAAAAACTGAAAGATTCAAATTAAAACAGAGTTTTAATTTCGAGTTTAATTGCAGATTTCAGTTTCAGATTCTTGGCTTTGTGCAGCTATAAAAAGGAGTGTTCACAAACTGGTTGAAACACACTGAGAAAAACAATCTTCCTCCATCTTTCTTTTGCTGCATATTGTTCTGCGATTTCCTTAGCCTCATTGCATTGTTAATAGTGGTGATTCTGTCCAAGCGCAATTCAGTTCGCCGGGAAACTTAGGTGCAAAGTGCCCCCGGTCCGCACGTTCTATCCTGGGAGGCTAGCGTCCCGACAAAACTCAAGCACACGTGGTGAGGGGACGAATAAGTCTTAAGGAGACAGTGACCAACTGGGCTCGTGCAAACGACAATCGAATTTTACTTTCTGTATTTCCAGTTTATTGTTCAATTTATTATTCTGTATTTGTTCTTTCTGTTGTAAACCAAT
This sequence comes from Campanula takesimana, assembly GCA_026119855.1. NCBI lineage: Eukaryota > Viridiplantae > Streptophyta > Magnoliopsida > Asterales > Campanulaceae > Campanula > Campanula takesimana. The sequence goes on along the minus strand of JAOWBW010000190.1, from coordinate 1,589,423 downwards.
AACAATCTTAAGACTTATTCCCAGCAGAGGGAACTCATTACAGATTTCGTTTGAACTGGTTATACTCAAAGTATTAACTAGTTGTTGTGTTTCAGATGACGACTGATACCATCATTGCTGGAAACACTGCTGGAAAGGAAACCCAGACTGGAAAAGGACCCGAAACTGGAACCCAAACTGGGAGTGGAAGTGGCTCGGCTAATTTGACTAATCCCACAACAGTTCACATAACGACCCCTCATGCTGAAAGACCCGAGAAGTTTGTTGGCAATGATTTCAAGCGTTGGTAACAATGTTGGTAGTGGTGCCCTAGGCACGTTTAATAAACGTTGTAATTGTTATCATTTATTTCATATCAATAAAGAGATGTTTTGATTATTATTGTTGTTCATGTTTACTTATAATAATCTCCGTCCCTAGTACTTGTTAAGCACTAGTATAAAGGCTAAATGATCATAGGATGATCATGTTAGATTTATGGGTACTTGTTTGGAACAAGGTACTGGACATGACCCGCTCTATGAGATTTATGTCATGGTCTATGTCACACATATATCTCATATTAGTTATGTCATTTGAATCCTTAGACATGAAGTTATTATAGTCTTCCACTTGATGAACATTATGTTTGACATATTCAAACGCTACTTTTAACCGAGTGGTTATAAAGGGTATGATTGGCATAATCGGATTCACGTAGGGAAGAATAATAAGCTAAATGGATTTGTCCCTCTTCGGAGAGATATCAAGCTTGGGCCTCTCGTAGGAATGATGTTGATGAAATGTTCGGCCGGACTCAAATGAATTGATTGGATCAATGTCATTTGGATTATCAACATATTCGGAATCGAGAAAGTATTGAACAAAACAAGTTGACTCTTTGACCATGACTTATGTTCAATGATATCGTGGACAAAGGGATTGTGACATATTCTAAAGGAATGCGAACTTGTATCTAGTTATACTATTTGGGTAGGTATGACGGTTTGCTAGAACCTAATCATATCTTATGGGATCATGTTTGAGCCCATTGCCAACTTAGTATAATCCTAGAGGGTCACACACAATAGAACGAATCTTTAAAAGGACTACATTGGAATTTTGGAAATTCTGGACATCCTGGGAAGTGGGCGACCGCACAGTATGGACTGGGCGGCCGCACAATTATCTTAGTTTTGTACCAGTTTTGCTTCAGATAGTTGTGCGACCGCACAGAGGGTTTTGGGCGGCCGCACAGTGCTGTCGGGTGGCAGATTCCTAATTTGATTAGGAAACGAATTTTGGACGGATTTTGACACAAGTTTCCTATTTGGAATAGGTTATGCTTGTGTATAAAAGACCAAATTCGGCCAGCACTCTATGCTAATGATTTTGTGAGTCTCAAAGAGTTTGAGAGAGGGTTTATTTTGTTCTAAGACATTCTTGGTTGAAGAACAAAATAATACACAAAATAAATTCCATATAGTTCTTTTGATTGTGAAAAAGTGTTTCACAATTTGGTCTAGCAACCAAGATCAAAGAAGCTACTTTGATATTCGTTCGAAGTGTGGATACCGCTAGAGGGTGAAAATCATCATCTTCAAAGTTCGTGTTCAAGCTTTGTGATCGTGATCAAGTCTTCAAACCTCCACCAAAGACCAAGAGAAAATTTGATAGCCATCAAGGGTTAGTTTATTCCTTTATTCTTATGTTGTATTTGATTTAATCGTATGAACGGATCCATGGCTTTGGGTTTCAAAATTTTAAATGCTAAATTCCGCTGCGCATGTTTGATCGAAACCCAACAGTGGTATCAGAGCCCCGTTCATGTTGATTATTTCAATACCTAGATCATGTCATGTGTATATAAATTGTTTATGTGCCTTGCATGATATGAATATTGGAATATGTGATGTTTATGTGTTATGTGATTTTTGTGGTTTATTGTTTTACAACTTTAATCGCACGATTCAATCGCAATAAATAAATTATGGTGGATTCAGAATTGTTGGTTATTAATTTTTGATTGGATCAAAGTTTTAATAATCGGGGAAAAACAATTTTGAGACAAAATTTTCGAACTTAAAATTCTGCACCTTCTGATTGAACTGGGCGACCGCACGGAATATACTGGGCGGCCGCATGGTTTTTGGGCGACCGCACAGGTAATTTTGGGCGGCCGCACAAGGGGATCAGAAGGTCTGATTTTGCTCAAAAATCAGAATTTGGAATTTTCGAGAGGTTCAACAAAACCAGTAACAGAACCAATCCAGACCTGCTGATCTGGAATGGGTTTTGGGTAGTTGGTTTGTGTGTGGATTTTGGGGTTTGATTTTCCTATTTGTTTTAGTCTTGTGATTCTAAGATTGGTTCAAGGTTTGGATGGCTAATCTGCGTTCATCGAGATTGTGTTTCCCAAACTTGATCGCAATCAAAGTTTCAAAGATAAAACGAAGTTAGAATTATGAAGAGTTCATAATTGCTAAAATTGAGAAACAAAGTTCTTGATTCAATGATTGGAGATCCATGTGGAATTGTGAATGCAATTGGCCTACGTTCATCGAGACCATCTATTGCTTAGTTTCGGCCACATGGACTACTTTCTTGGTTTCTTGAATTAGTGCGGGATTGTGGTTGCCTAATGGCTTAGTTCGACCGCACTTCTTGTTGTCTTGATTCGGAAATAATAACCGAAGTTGAAATAGTCTCATCCTCATAATTATAGAGAAACTAATGACACATAAATATCATGCTTAAATTAATGAGATTAATTTAGTGGCTAAACTTGATGTGTAACATGTTTATATTATGTGCTCATAAATGTGTTATATGCTATATGTGATGAACCTTCAAAGAAAGTTTTAAGTCTTTTATTGCCATGCCATGATTAAAACACTTGTTAGTACATGAGTGATTTTAATGTAGATTCGCCCTAGCGAGATGCATTAAATTTGTTTGTGTATGAGCAAGATAGATAGTGTGGGCACGCCCTAGCGGGACACATTAACTATGCGTTTAAAATGGTTAGACTTAATTGGGCGTCAAAACAGTTTTGGGCCTAGGCAAAGATGAGGTTTAATATGCTTTTTGAAATTGGATTTCTTAAAGAATCTCATAAAAGGAACTAAGAGTCATATGAGATATGATTGACAAGAGTTGTCTACCTAATTAATTCGATTTTGTGTAATCCGCCTTAGCGGACTTGAAATTAAATTAAAGACGGATCTTAACTCATTTAAATTATATTATACATTGGATATATATGAAGGTTGTATAATTTAGTGAGAGTATTTTGTTTGAAAAATACATTATTTATCTCTTTAATGAAGATCGGTACTTATTGAATTTTGGAAATTTTGCATATTTGTAGATAATGACTAATAACACTCAATCAATGTCGTTGCGATCGATCCTTGAGAAGGATAAGCTCGAAGAGAATGGTACTAACTTTATGGATTGGATCCGTAGCATAAGAATCGTTCTTAGGCAAGAAGATAAGTTGTACATTCTCGATGGGCCTCTCCCCGCTGAACCACCGCCTACTGCCCCTAGGGTAGAAAGAGACAATTATAAGAAACATCGTAATGATTCTAGAGATGTAAGTTGTCGCATGCTTGCTGCTATGTGTTCAAAACTCCAACAAAGTTTGGAACATTTGGAAGCCTATGAGATAGGCGTGGAGTTGAGAACCATGTTTCAAGAGCAAGCTAGGCAAGAGAGGTACAAGACCTTTGTTGCATTCACTACTAGTAAAATGAATGAAGGGCAACAAGTGAGTCCTCACTTTCTTAAAATGAAAGGTTATGTAGAGCACCTTGAGAAACTTGGCTATCAAATCCCATTGGAGCTAGCCACGGATCTCATTCTTAATTCATTGCCTAAAAGTTATAATCAGTTTGTGATGAATTATAACATGCATGGAATGGATAAGAATCTCTCTGAGTTGCATGGGATGCTCAAGACTGCAGAGATGAAAATTGTGGAGAAAGGTTCTCCCGTGCTCTTGGTTCATGATGGGAAGAAGGCTGGTGCCAAAGGAAAGGGTAAGGCAAAAGTTGTCAAACCCAAAATAAGCAAGGCAAAGGTTGCCAAGGCTTCTGAGGCAAAACCTGATTCACAAAAGGATGCAATCTGTTTCCATTGTCAAGAAATTGGTCATTGGAAACGTAATTGCAAGGCTTTCTTGGAAGAGCAAAAGAAGAAGAAGAGCAGCAAGGCTGCGTCGACTTCAGGTATCTATATGATAGATATTCTCCTTTCTACCACTGATTCTTGGGTATTGGATACCGGATGTGGTTCTCACATTTGTCTAAATGTGCAGGGACTAAAGAATAGGAGACTGCTTAAAGAAGGTGAAGTAGATCTACGCGTGGGGAATGGAGCAAGAGTTGCTGCATTAGCCGTAGGGACTTATGAAGTCACCTTACCTTCCGGATTAATTCTTGTTTTGAACAATTGTTATTATGTTCCGGATTTAAGCAGAAATATTATTTCAATTTCTTGTTTGGATAATGAAGGTTTTAAGTTTCTTATTGAGAATAAGAAATTTTCTATTTATTTAAATGATGTGCTTTATGGTATTGCTAATTCATTTAATGGCCTTTATATCTTGGATGTCAAGAATGAAAATAATGTCTATCATGTAAATAAGAAATCTAAACCTAATGATGTAAATCATACTTATTTGTGGCATTGCCGTCTTGGTCATATTAATGAGAAACGTATCTCAAAACTCCATGGGGACGGACTTTTAGGTTCATGTGACCTCGAGTCATATGATACTTGTGAGTCGTGTCTTCTTGGAAAAATGACTAAGACACCTTTTACCAAGCTAGGTGAAAGGGCAAGCGACTTATTGGGGTTGATACATTCCGATGTATGCGGACCATTAAGTAGCAATGCTAGGGGAGGATTTCAATACTTCATAACCTTCACTGATGATTATAGTAGATTTGGGTATGTTTACCTAATGAAACATAAAAGTGAAGCATTTGAGATATTTAGAATATTTCAAAATGAAGTAGAAAAACAACTTGGCAAAAGTATAAAGGCATTTCGATCAGATCGAGGTGGTGAATACTTGAGCCAAGAATTTGATGATCATCTAAAGAATTGTGGAATAGTTTCACAATTGACTCCGCCCGGAACACCACAATGGAATGGTGTGTCTGAGAGGAGAAATCGGACTTTGTTAGACATGGTTCAATCAATGATGAGTCAAGTTGATCTTCCAATATCCTTTTGGGGTTACGCCCTAGAAACCGCTGCTTTCACACTAAATCAAGTTCCAACTAAATCGGTTCCAACGACTCCATATGAGATGTGGAGTGGAAAGAAACCTAGTTTATCTTTCATGAGGATTTGGGGTTGCGAAGTTTATGTCAAGAGACTTATCTCTGACAAACTAGCACACAAATCCGATAAATGTATTTTCGTGGGATATCCTAAGGAAACTAAAGGATATTACTTTTACAACCGTGAGGACAACAAAGTGTTTGTTGCCCGAACTGGTGTCTTTCTAGAGAAAGAGTTTCTCTCCAAAGAAATCAGTGGGAGTAAAATAAATCTTGAAGAAATTCAAGACCCAGAAAATATCATTGAACCAATAGTGGAACAAGAACAAGAACCACAAGGAGTTGTGGAACCTGTTCAAAATACACAAGTAACTCGCAGATCTAGTAGGTTACGATCCGAGCCCGAGAGATATGGATTTCTCATAACGGATAGTAATGAGGTAGAAATCATTGAGAATGATGAACCGTCAACCTACCAAGAGGCGATGTCTTCTCCTGATTCGGACAAGTGGCTTGGAGCCATGGAATCCGAATTGGAATCCATGCAAGACAATCAAGTTTGGAATTTGATTTATGCGCCCGAAGGTGTAAAAACCATAGGATGCAAATGGGTCTTCAAGAAGAAGACTGACATGGATGGGAAGGTGCATACTTACAAAGCTAGGCTTGTAGCGAAGGGTTATAGGCAAGTTCATGGTATTGACTATGATGAGACCTTTTCACCCGTAACAATGATCAAGTCTATAAAAATTTTGCTTGCCATTGCCGCATATCATGACTATGAAATATGGCAGATGGACGTCAAAACCGCTTTCCTGAATGGAAAACTCCAAGAGGATGTGTATATGACACAACCAGAAGGTTTTGAACAAGATTCTAAGGTATGCAAATTGCAAAGATCCATCTATGGATTGAAGCAAGCTTCAAGGAGTTGGAATCTCCGTTTTGATGAATCGGTCAAAGAGTTTGGTTTCATCAAAAACGAAGATGAGCCTTGTGTATACAAGAAGATTAGTGGGAGCATAGTGCTATTCCTTATTTTATACGTGGATGACATATTGCTCATTGGAAACGACATTCCTACACTTCAGTCTGTGAAGACTTGGTTAGGAAAGTGCTTCGCGATGAAAGATATGGGTGAAGCCGCATATATTCTTGGCATTAAGATCTATAGAGATAGATCAAGGAGGCTACTTGGTTTAAGCCAAAGTACATACATTAACAAGGTCATTAGAAGATTCCGTATGGAAAATTCTAAGAGAGGCACCTTGCCCGTGTTACATGGAGTTTCTCTAAGCAAGACTCAATGTCCTAAGACAAAAGATGAGCGTGAGAAAATGAATGATGTTCCATATGCTTCGGCAATTGGGTCCATCATGTATGCCATGATTTGTACTAGGCCGGATGTGTCTTATGCTTTGAGCATGACAAGTAGATACCAATCCGACCCTGGCGAAAATCACTGGATAGCTGTAAAAGCGATTCTTAAGTACTTGAGAAGAACTAAAGACTCGTTTTTGGTCTATGGAGGAATGGAAGATGATCTCGTTGTAAATGCTTACACGGATGCAAGCTTCCAAACTGACAAAGATGATAGCCGATCGCAATCGGGTTTTGTGTTTATGTTAAATGGTGGAGCTGTAAGCTGGAAGAGTTCCAAGCAAAGTACAACCGCTGATTCTACAACAGAAGCTGAGTATATTGCTGCATCGGATGCTGCAAAGGAAGCTGTTTGGATTAAGAAGTTCATAACTGAACTTGAAGTGGTTCCTAGTATTGCTAATCCAATAGACCTTTATTGTGATAATAATGGTGCTATTGCTCAAGCAAAGGAACCAAGAGCACATCAGAAATCCAAACACATACTTAGGCGTTTTCATATCATTCGAGAGATCGTTGATAGGGGAGACGTAAATATATGCAGAGTACCTACTGATGACAAAGTTGCGGACCCACTAACAAAGGGACTTCCACAAGCTAAACATGATGGTCATGTTAGGTCCATGGGTATTAGATACATGGGAGATTGGGCCTAGGGCAAGTGGGAGATTGTTGGTAGTGGTGCCCTAGGCACGTTTAATAAACGTTGTAATTGTTATCATTTATTTCATATCAATAAAGAGATGTTTTGATTATTATTGTTGTTCATGTTTACTTATAATAATCTCCGTCCCTAGTACTTGTTAAGCACTAGTATAAAGGCTAAATGATCATAGGATGATCATGTTAGATTTATGGGTACTTGTTTGGAACAAGGTACTGGACATGACCCGCTCTATGAGATTTATGTCATGGTCTATGTCACACATATATCTCATATTAGTTATGTCATTTGAATCCTTAGACATGAAGTTATTATAGTCTTCCACTTGATGAACATTATGTTTGACATATTCAAACGCTACTTTTAACCGAGTGGTTATAAAGGGTATGATTGGCATAATCGGATTCACGTAGGGAAGAATAATAAGCTAAATGGATTTGTCCCTCTTCGGAGAGATATCAAGCTTGGGCCTCTCGTAGGAATGATGTTGATGAAATGTTCGGCCGGACTCAAATGAATTGATTGGATCAATGTCATTTGGATTATCAACATATTCGGAATCGAGAAAGTATTGAACAAAACAAGTTGACTCTTTGACCATGACTTATGTTCAATGATATCGTGGACAAAGGGATTGTGACATATTCTAAAGGAATGCGAACTTGTATCTAGTTATACTATTTGGGTAGGTATGACGGTTTGCTAGAACCTAATCATATCTTATGGGATCATGTTTGAGCCCATTGCCAACTTAGTATAATCCTAGAGGGTCACACACAATAGAACGAATCTTTAAAAGGACTACATTGGAATTTTGGAAATTCTGGACATCCTGGGAAGTGGGCGACCGCACAGTATGGACTGGGCGGCCGCACAATTATCTTAGTTTTGTACCAGTTTTGCTTCAGATAGTTGTGCGACCGCACAGAGGGTTTTGGGCGGCCGCACAGTGCTGTCGGGTGGCAGATTCCTAATTTGATTAGGAAACGAATTTTGGACGGATTTTGACACAAGTTTCCTATTTGGAATAGGTTATGCTTGTGTATAAAAGACCAAATTCGGCCAGCACTCTATGCTAATGATTTTGTGAGTCTCAAAGAGTTTGAGAGAGGGTTTATTTTGTTCTAAGACATTCTTGGTTGAAGAACAAAATAATACACAAAATAAATTCCATATAGTTCTTTTGATTGTGAAAAAGTGTTTCACAATTTGGTCTAGCAACCAAGATCAAAGAAGCTACTTTGATATTCGTTCGAAGTGTGGATACCGCTAGAGGGTGAAAATCATCATCTTCAAAGTTCGTGTTCAAGCTTTGTGATCGTGATCAAGTCTTCAAACCTCCACCAAAGACCAAGAGAAAATTTGATAGCCATCAAGGGTTAGTTTATTCCTTTATTCTTATGTTGTATTTGATTTAATCGTATGAACGGATCCATGGCTTTGGGTTTCAAAATTTTAAATGCTAAATTCCGCTGCGCATGTTTGATCGAAACCCAACAAACAAAAGATGCTTTTCTATCTTACTACCTTGAATTTGGCTAAGTATCTGAAAGAGGATATGCCAAAGGTTAGTGAGAATGAAACTGATGTTACCACTTTGGCTGCGGTTGAAGCATGGAAACACGGGGACTATTTGTGCAAAAACCATGTCCTGGATTCGCTTTCAGATTCTTTGTATAATGTATTCAATGACAAGAAATCTGCTAAGGAATTGTGAGGGTCTTTGGACCACAAGTATAAAATTGAGGATGCGGGAATAAAGAAATTTATTGTTGCCCGTTTTCTTGATTTTAAGATGGTGGACAGCAAGAGTGTGAAGTCTCAGCCTGATGAGTTTCAAACTATTTTTCACGAAATTCAAGCCGATGGTATGGTCATAAGTGAAAGCTTTCAAGTGGCTACTATCATTGAAAAATTGCCTCCTTCTTGGAATGATTTCAAGAACTACCTTAAGCATAAGCGAAAGGAAATGGATGTTGAGGGGATCATTCTGCGATTGAGTATTGAAGAAGGCAATAAAAATGCTGAGAAAAAGTTTGTCTCCGGTGTTGCTAAGGCTAACGTTGTGGAGCATGGTCAAAGCTCCAAAGGAAAAGGCCACGGCAAGGGGAAAGGGAAGGTTGTGTCCAAACCGTCCAACTTGGGACCTAAGGGTGGTGTTTCCAAGAAGAAGTTCCTTGGAACTTGTTACAATTGTGGTGGTGAAGGCCACAAGTCTTATGCTTGCAAGGCGCCCAAGAAGGCTCGTGAAGCAAATTTGGTGGAAGGCATTGCTAAGGACGTGTCCGAGATGCACCTCGCGGCTGTGATTTCCGAGGTGAATTTGGTGGGTTCAAACCCAAATCAGTGGTGGATTGACACCGGTGCTACTAGACATGTGTGCTCCAACAAAGACATGTTTAGTACTCTTGTTGCTAAGGAAAATGGCGAGAAGCTATTTATGGGGAATTCGGCTACTTCCGAAATCAAAGGTGAAGGGAAGGTGGTTTTGAAGATGACATCCGGGAAGGAGCTAACTCTCAACAATGTGCTTTATGTGCCCGATATCCGGAAGAATTTGGTGTCCGGGTCGCTTTTAATTAAGCATGGTTTTCGTATTGTGTTTGAATCCAATGTAGTTACTTTGTCTAAGAGTGGAATGTTTGTAGGAAAAGGCTATGTCAATGATGGCTTGTTCAAGCTAAGTGTAATGGTGGTTAAGCCAAAAGCTAATGAAATGAATATCTCTTCCGTTTACTTGCTTGAGTCATCTAATTTATGGCATGCTAGACTTGGACATGTTAATTTTGATTCTATACGTCGTTTAACAAATTTAAATTTTATTCCAAAATTTAAAGTTGATTGTAAACAAAAGTGTGAAACTTGTGTAGAAGCAAAATTAACAAGAAGGTCATTCCATTCAATTGAAAGACATAGTGAACCACTTGAATTGGTTCATACGGATTTATGTGATTTTAAATCAACACAATCACGTGGAGGCAATAAGTACTTTATGACTTTTGTAGATGATGACACAAAATTTTGTTATGTGTATCTTCTCAAAAGTAAAGATGAAGCTATAGAGAAGTTTACTCTCTATAAAAATGAAGTTGAGAATCAATTAAACCGGAAAATTAAGGTGCTAAGAAGTGATAGGGGAGGTGAATATGAATTTCCATTTGAAGCAATTTGTGCACAAAATGGAATTAAACATACAACCTCCGCACCTTATACACCCCAACAAAACGGTGTTGCCGAAAGGAAAAATCGGACATTAAAATAAATGATGAATGCCATGTTAATAAGTTCGGGATTACCGGATAACATGTGGGGAGAAGCCGTGTTGTCGGCTAACTACGTGTTAAATAGGATACCCCAAAAGAAACAAGACAAAACCCCTTATGAACTATGGCATGGAAGAGTGCCAAGTTACAAACACTTGCGAGTGTGGGGGTGTCTTGCAAAGGTAGCCGTACCTCCACCTAAAAAGGTGAAAATTGGGCCGAAAACTATTGATTGCATATTTATAGGGTATGCACATAATAGTAGTGCTTATAGATTTCTTGTGTATGATTCAAAAATTGAAGATATACACAAGAATACTATAATGGAATCAATAAACGTGTCTTTCTTTGAGAATATATTCCCGTGTAAATCAAGAAATGAGGCAAGCTCATCGACTAGGGTTATAGATTCAATAGAAGAAGAACACGTACAAGAAGAAGAAGAAGAGGTGGAACCTCGACGGAGCAAAAGAGCTAGGGTTGAAAAATCCTTTGGTCCGGAATTTCTAACCTATATGGTAGAAAGTGAACCACAAAGTTATAAAGAAGCCGTTACATCTTCGGAAGGACCTTTGTGGAAGTAAGCAATTAAAAGTGAAATTGATTCCATTTTGCAAAATCACACTTGGGAATTAGTGGATCTTCCTCCGGGAAGTAAACCACTAGGATATAAGTGGATTTTCAAAAGAAAAATGAAAGCGGACGGAACAATTGACAAGTATAAGGTCCGTCTTGTAATTAAAGGTTATAGACAAAAAGAAGGCCTAGACTATTTTGATACATATTCTCCTGTCACAAGAATAACATCAATAAGAGTCGTACTTGCAATTGCCGCTTTGAGAAATCTTGAAATACATCAAATGGATGTAAAAACGGCTTTTCTAAATGGAGATTTAGAAGAAGAAATTTACATGGAACAACCCGAGGGGTTTGTTGCACATGGACAAGAGAACAAGGTGTGCGAGTTAGTAAAGTCATTATATGGCTTAAAACAAGCACCAAAACAATGGCATCAAAAATTTGATAACGCCATGATGCAAAGTGGATTTAAAATAAATGAATGTGACAAATGTGTCTATACTAAAACCACGGAAAATGGCTATGTCATTTTGTGTCTTTATGTAGACGACATGCTTATCATTGGAAGTAATGATAAGATGATTAAATCCACCAAAGACATGTTGAATTCAAAATTTGACATGAAAGATTTGGGCGTTGCGGATGTAATCCTTGGAGTTAAAATTTCTAGAATATCCAATGGACTTGTATTAAGTCAAACTCATTATGTGGATAAAATTCTTGAGAAATTTAGCAAGGATGACAATGGAATTGCGAGTACTCCGTTTGACCAAAATCTTCATCTTTCAAAGAATAGAGAAGATCCGGTGTCTCAATTAGAGTATTCAAGAATTATTGGAAGTCTAATGTACTTGATGAGTTGTACTCGGCCGGATATTGCTTATGCTGTTAGCAAACTGAGCCGGTATACTAGTAATCCTGGAACAAATCAGTGGAAGGGTATAGTAAGAGTACTAAGGTACTTGAGATATACTCGTGATTTTGGATTACACAACTATAGACATCCAGCGGTGATAGAAGGATATAGTGATGCTAATTGGATATCAGATATCAAAGACTCAAGGTCTACGAGCGGATATGTATTCACATTGGCAGGTGCAGCTATATCATGGAAATCTTCTAAGCAAACTATTATAGCTAAATCAACCATGGAATCTGAGTTTATAGCATTAGATAAATGTGGTGAGGAAGCCGAATGGCTACGCCAATTTCTAGAAGATATTCCGAAATGGGATAAACCTGTGCCAGCAATTTGTATACATTGCGATAGCCAATCTGCGATTAGTAGGGCACAAAATCATATGTATAATGGTAAGTCTAGACATATACGTCGACGACATAATACCATTAAGCAACTAATTGCAACTGGTACAATATCTATTGACTATGTAAAGTCAAAAGATAATTTGGCGGATCCGCTAACCAAAGGGTTAAGTAAAGAAGCGGTTGCAAAGTTGACATTGGGAATGGGATTAAAGCCTCTTGATAAGTTAAACACAGCGGAAAACCCAACCTAGTTGACTGGAGATCCCAAGATCTAGGTTCAAAAGGGACAACCTAACTGTTAAAAGACTTGTAGCGTCACTGTGGGGGTTACCCCATACCCATTCCTTAAAAGTGACATCCCGAGAGAAATGAGGTTAAGCCGTTGGTTTTTAATGATTCTTATGTGAAGTAAAATGGGTTACTTAAAAGAATCACCTATGTGAGAAACAAGTGTGGGCCGCTTTGAGAAGAATTATGTGAGGCTAAATTCTTAGACCTTCTCACAGAACCAGGCATTGTGCTCCAGGGCCATAATGGACACAGCTATGAGAGCTGAATTGTGTTAGGGCGATACCTGTGCAAAGTATATGATCGGCTACATAAAAAGCTAGCAGTTCAAGGACATCGTGTCTACTGATTAGCGAGTAGAGTAAATATATCTTGCAAGGGAAGGTTCAAAGGGCAGACCCTACCTATCCTATGCAGGTTTTCGACTGCCGGACTTTATCACCTATCCTCGTGAATTTCCTTCATGTAGGGGATTGTTGGAAAATAGTGTGGTTTTGAAGGAAATTATACGGAATTTCCATAAGGGTAATTTTGTCCAACGACAAAATTGATTATGGGTTTGTGTTCTACTCCATGAGAAGAATGAAATCAAGTATTAATTTGTCCAAAATGGTTATTGGATGAATGAGATATGAATGCTCAAAGTAAGTGGGTTGGAGAGTGAAAATGTGGATATCCCACATTGGAAGGGAAATGAACCTTTTGCTAGTATAAAGACTTGGACACTAGAGTAGTGTTCAAGACTAAGTAGCATAGAGGCTCTCTCTCGCGCGCAGGGGGGGTGCAAATCAAATCCCAAATTTGGCTTGCGAGGTGCGTACTCGTGCATGGGCGCGTCCTGCGGACACGAATGTAGCACCGAAATGGCCTAGTCGGACCAACCCACCTTTTGGTAAAATTTTTGGTTTGTGAATCAAAAATAATGAGCAGTTTTTGATTTCTAACATTGTAACTGCCAAGTATCAATGGGTTAATTGCAGTCTTAATTTTGAGATTAAGTGCAGCAAATAAAACTGAAAGATTCAAATTAAAACAGAGTTTTAATTTCGAGTTTAATTGCAGATTTCAGTTTCAGATTCTTGGCTTTGTGCAGCTATAAAAAGGAGTGTTCACAAACTGGTTGAAACACACTGAGAAAAACAATCTTCCTCCATCTTTCTTTTGCTGCATATTATTCTGCGATTTCCTTGGCCTCCTTGCATTGTTAATAGTGGTGATTCTGTCCAAGCGCAATTCAGTTCGCCGGGAAACTTAGGTGCAAAGTGCCCCTGGTCCGCACGTTCTATCCTGGGAGGCTAGCGTCTCGACAAAACTCAAGCACACGTGGTGAGGGGACGAATAAGTCTTAAGGAGACAGTGACCAACTGGGCTCGTGCAAACGACAATCGAATTTTACTTTCTGTATTTCCAGTTTATTGTTCAATTTATTATTCTGTATTTGTTCTTTCTGTTGTAAACCAATAACAATCTTAAGACTTATTCCCAGCAGAGGGAACTCATTACAGATTTCGTTTGAACTGGTTATACTCAAAGTATTAACTAGTTGTTGTGTTTCAGATGACGACTGATACCATCATTGCTGGAAACACTGCTGGAAAGGAAACCCAGACTGGAAAAGGACCCGAAACTGGAACCCAAACTGGGAGTGGAAGTGGCTCGGCTAATTTGACTAATCCCACAACAGTTCACATAACGACCCCTCATGCTGAAAGACCCGAGAAGTTTGTTGGCAATGATTTCAAGCGTTGGCAACAAAAGATGCTTTTCTATCTTACTACCTTGAATTTGGCTAAGTATCTGAAAGAGGATATGCCAAAGGTTAGTGAGAATGAAACTGATGTTACCACTTTGGCTGCGGTTGAAGCATGGAAACACGGGGACTATTTGTGCAAAAACCATGTCCTGGATTCGCTTTCAGATTCTTTGTATAATGTATTCAATGACAAGAAATCTGCTAAGGAATTGTGAGGGTCTTTGGACCACAAGTATAAAATTGAGGATGCGGGAATAAAGAAATTTATTGTTGCCCGTTTTCTTGATTTTAAGATGGTGGACAGCAAGAGTGTGAAGTCTCAGCTTGATGAGTTTCAAACTATTTTGCACGAAATTCAAGCCGATGGTATGGTCATAAGTGAAAGCTTTCAAGTGGCTACTATCATTGAAAAATTGCCTCCTTCTTGGAATGATTTCAAGAACTACCTTAAGCATAAGCGAAAGGAAATGGATGTTGAGGGGATCATTCTGCGATTGAGTATTGAAGAAGGCAATAAAAATGCTGAGAAAAAGTTTGTCTCCGGTGTTGCTAAGGCTAACGTTGTGGAGCATGGTCAAAGCTCCAAAGGAAAAGGCCACGGCAAGGGGAAAGGGAAGGTTGTGTCCAAACCGTCCAACTTGGGACCTAAGGGTGGTGTTTCCAAGAAGAAGTTCCTTGGAACTTGTTACAATTGTGGTGGTGAAGGCCACAAGTCTTATGCTTGCAAGGCGCCCAAGAAGGCTCGTGAAGCAAATTTGGTGGAAGGCATTGCTAAGGACGTGTCCGAGATGCACCTCGCGGCTGTGATTTCCGAGGTGAATTTGGTGGGTTCAAACCCAAATCAGTGGTGGATTGACACCGGTGCTACTAGACATGTGTGCTCCAACAAAGACATGTTTAGTACTCTTGTTGCTAAGGAAAATGGCGAGAAGCTATTTATGGGGAATTCGGCTACTTCCGAAATCAAAGGTGAAGGGAAGGTGGTTTTGAAGATGACATCCGGGAAGGAGCTAACTCTCAACAATGTGCTTTATGTGCCCGATATCCGGAAGAATTTGGTGTCCGGGTCGCTTTTAATTAAGCATGGTTTTCGTATTGTGTTTGAATCCAATGTAGTTACTTTGTCTAAGAGTGGAATGTTTGTAGGAAAAGGCTATGTCAATGATGGCTTGTTCAAGCTAAGTGTAATGGTGGTTAAGCCAAAAGCTAATGAAATGAATATCTCTTCCGTTTACTTGCTTGAGTCATCTAATTTATGGCATGCTAGACTTGGACATGTTAATTTTGATTCTATACGTCGTTTAACAAATTTAAATTTTATTCCAAAATTTAAAGTTGATTGTAAACAAAAGTGTGAAACTTGTGTAGAAGCAAAATTAACAAGAAGGTCATTCCATTCAATTGAAAGACATAGTGAACCACTTGAATTGGTTCATACGGATTTATGTGATTTTAAATCAACACAATCACGTGGAGGCAATAAGTACTTTATGACTTTTGTAGATGATGACACAAAATTTTGTTATGTGTATCTTCTCAAAAGTAAAGATGAAGCTATAGAGAAGTTTACTCTCTATAAAAATGAAGTTGAGAATCAATTAAACCGGAAAATTAAGGTGCTAAGAAGTGATAGGGGAGGTGAATATGAATTTCCATTTGAAGCAATTTGTGCACAAAATGGAATTAAACATACAACCTCCGCACCTTATACACCCCAACAAAACGGTGTTGCCGAAAGGAAAAATCGGACATTAAAAGAAATGATGAATGCCATGTTAATAAGTTCGGGATTACCGGATAACATGTGGGGAGAAGCCGTGTTGTCGGCTAACTACGTGTTAAATAGGATACCCCAAAAGAAACAAGACAAAACCCCTTATGAACTATGGCATGGAAGAGTGCCAAGTTACAAACACTTGCGAGTGTGGGGGTGTCTTGCAAAGGTAGCCGTACCTCCACCTAAAAAGGTGAAAATTGGGCCGAAAACTATTGATTGCATATTTATAGGGTATGCACATAATAGTAGTGCTTATAGATTTCTTGTGTATGATTCAAAAATTGAAGATATACACAAGAATACTATAATGGAATCAATAAACGTGTCTTTCTTTGAGAATATATTCCCGTGTAAATCAAGAAATGAGGCAAGCTCATCGACTAGGGTTATAGATTCAATAGAAGAAGAACACGTACAAGAAGAAGAAGAAGAGGTGGAACCTCGACGGAGCAAAAGAGCTAGGGTTGAAAAATCCTTTGGTCCGGAATTTCTAACCTATATGGTAGAAAGTGAACCACAAAGTTATAAAGAAGCCGTTACATCTTCGGAAGGACCTTTGTGGAAGTAAGCAATTAAAAGTGAAATTGATTCTATTTTGCAAAATCACACTTGGGAATTAGTGGATCTTCCTCCGGGAAGTAAACCACTAGGATATAAGTGGATTTTCAAAAGAAAAATGAAAGCGGACGGAACAATTGACAAGTATAAGGTCCGTCTTGTAATTAAAGGTTATAGACAAAAAGAAGGCCTAGACTATTTTGATACATATTCTCCTGTCACAAGAATAACATCAATAAGAGTCGTACTTGCAATTGCCGCTTTGAGAAATCTTGAAATACATCAAATGGATGTAAAAACGGCTTTTCTAAATGGAGATTTAGAAGAAGAAATTTACATGGAACAACCCGAGGGGTTTGTTGCACATGGACAAGAGAACAAGGTGTGCGAGTTAGTAAAGTCATTATATGGCTTAAAACAAGCACCAAAACAATGGCATCAAAAATTTGATAACGCCATGATGCAAAGTGGATTTAAAATAAATGAATGTGACAAATGTGTCTATACTAAAACCACGGAAAATGGCTATGTCATTTTGTGTCTTTATGTAGACGACATGCTTATCATTGGAAGTAATGATAAGATGATTAAATCCACCAAAGACATGTTGAATTCAAAATTTGACATGAAAGATTTGGGCGTTGCGGATGTAGTCCTTGGAGTTAAAATTTCTAGAATATCCAATGGACTTGTATTAAGTCAAACTCATTATGTGGATAAAATTCTTGAGAAATTTAGCAAGGATGACAATGGAATTGCGAGTACTCCGTTTGACCAAAATCTTCATCTTTCAAAGAATAGAGAAGATCCGGTGTCTCAATTAGAGTATTCAAGAATTATTGGAAGTCTAATGTACTTGATGAGTTGTACTCGGCCGGATATTGCTTATGCTGTTAGCAAACTGAGCCGGTATACTAGTAATCCTGGAACAAATCAGTGGAAGGGTATAGTAAGAGTACTAAGGTACTTGAGATATACTCGTGATTTTGGATTACACAACTATAGACATCCAGCGGTGATAGAAGGATATAGTGATGCTAATTGGATATCAGATATCAAAGACTCAAGGTCTACGAGCGGATATGTATTCACATTGGCAGGTGCAGCTATATCATGGAAATCTTCTAAGCAAACTATTATAGCTAAATCAACCATGGAATCTGAGTTTATAGCATTAGATAAATGTGGTGAGGAAGCCGAATGGCTACGCCAATTTCTAGAAGATATTCCGAAATGGGATAAACCTGTGCCAGCAATTTGTATACATTGCGATAGCCAATCTGCGATTAGTAGGGCACAAAATCATATGTATAATGGTAAGTCTAGACATATACGTCGACGACATAATACCATTAAGCAACTAATTGCAACTGGTACAATATCTATTGACTATGTAAAGTCAAAAGATAATTTGGCGGATCCGCTAACCAAAGGGTTAAGTAAAGAAGCGGTTGCAAAGTTGACATTGGGAATGGGATTAAAGCCTCTTGATAAGTTAAACACAGCGGAAAACCCAACCTAGTTGACTGGAGATCCCAAGATCTAGGTTCAAAAGGGACAACCTAACTGTTAAAAGACTTGTAGCGTCACTGTGGGGGTTACCCCATACCCATTCCTTAAAAGTGACATCCCGAGAGAAATGAGGTTAAGCCGTTGGTTTTTAATGATTCTTATGTGAAGTAAAATGGGTTACTTAAAAGAATCACCTATGTGAGAAACAAGTGTGGGCCGCTTTGAGAAGAATTATGTGAGGCTAAATTCTTAGACCTTCTCACAGAACCAGGCATTGTGCTCCAGGGCCATAATGGACACAGCTATGAGAGCTGAATTGTGTTAGGGCGATACCTGTGCAAAGTATATGATCGGCTACATAAAAAGCTAGCAGTTCAAGGACATCGTGTCTACTGATTAGCGAGTAGAGTAAATATATCTTGCAAGGGAAGGTTCAAAGGGCAGACCCTACCTATCCTATGCAGGTTTTCGACTGCCGGACTTTATCACCTATCCTCGTGAATTTCCTTCATGTAGGGGATTGTTGGAAAATAGTGTGGTTTTGAAGGAAATTATACGGAATTTCCATAAGGGTAATTTTGTCCAACGACAAAATTGATTATGGGTTTGTGTTCTACTCCATGAGAAGAATGAAATCAAGTATTAATTTGTCCAAAATGGTTATTGGATGAATGAGATATGAATGCTCAAAGTAAGTGGGTTGGAGAGTGAAAATGTGGATATCCCACATTGGAAGGGAAATGAACCTTTTGCTAGTATAAAGACTTGGACACTAGAGTAGTGTTCAAGACTAAGTAGCATAGAGGCTCTCTCTCGCGCGCAGGGGGGGTGCAAATCAAATCCCAAATTTGGCTTGCGAGGTGCGTACTCGTGCATGGGCGCGTCCTGCGGACACGAATGTAGCACCGAAATGGCCTAGTCGGACCAACCCACCTTTTGGTAAAATTTTTGGTTTGTGAATCAAAAATAATGAGCAGTTTTTGATTTCTAACATTGTAACTGCCAAGTATCAATGGGTTAATTGCAGTCTTAATTTTGAGATTAAGTGCAGCAAATAAAACTGAAAGATTCAAATTAAAACAGAGTTTTAATTTCGAGTTTAATTGCAGATTTCAGTTTCAGATTCTTGGCTTTGTGCAGCTATAAAAAGGAGTGTTCACAAACTGGTTGAAACACACTGAGAAAAACAATCTTCCTCCATCTTTCTTTTGCTGCATATTATTCTGCGATTTCCTTGGCCTCCTTGCATTGTTAATAGTGGTGATTCTGTCCAAGCGCAATTCAGTTCGCCGGGAAACTTAGGTGCAAAGTGCCCCTGGTCCGCACGTTCTATCCTGGGAGGCTAGCGTCTCGACAAAACTCAAGCACACGTGGTGAGGGGACGAATAAGTCTTAAGGAGACAGTGACCAACTGGGCTCGTGCAAACGACAATCGAATTTTACTTTCTGTATTTCCAGTTTATTGTTCAATTTATTATTCTGTATTTGTTCTTTCTGTTGTAAACCAATAACAATCTTAAGACTTATTCCCAGCAGAGGGAACTCATTACAGATTTCGTTTGAACTGGTTATACTCAAAGTATTAACTAGTTGTTGTGTTTCAGATGACGACTGATACCATCATTGCTGGAAACACTGCTGGAAAGGAAACCCAGACTGGAAAAGGACCCGAAACTGGAACCCAAACTGGGAGTGGAAGTGGCTCGGCTAATTTGACTAATCCCACAACAGTTCACATAACGACCCCTCATGCTGAAAGACCCGAGAAGTTTGTTGGCAATGATTTCAAGCGTTGGCAACAAAAGATGCTTTTCTATCTTACTACCTTGAATTTGGCTAAGTATCTGAAAGAGGATATGCCAAAGGTTAGTGAGAATGAAACTGATGTTACCACTTTGGCTGCGGTTGAAGCATGGAAACACGGGGACTATTTGTGCAAAAACCATGTCCTGGATTCGCTTTCAGATTCTTTGTATAATGTATTCAATGACAAGAAATCTGCTAAGGAATTGTGAGGGTCTTTGGACCACAAGTATAAAATTGAGGATGCGGGAATAAAGAAATTTATTGTTGCCCGTTTTCTTGATTTTAAGATGGTGGACAGCAAGAGTGTGAAGTCTCAGCTTGATGAGTTTCAAACTATTTTGCACGAAATTCAAGCCGATGGTATGGTCATAAGTGAAAGCTTTCAAGTGGCTACTATCATTGAAAAATTGCCTCCTTCTTGGAATGATTTCAAGAACTACCTTAAGCATAAGCGAAAGGAAATGGATGTTGAGGTGATCATTCTGCGATTGAGTATTGAAGAAGGCAATAAAAATGCTGAGAAAAAGTTTGTCTCCGGTGTTGCTAAGGCTAACGTTGTGGAGCATGGTCAAAGCTCCAAAGGAAAAGGCCACGGCAAGGGGAAAGGGAAGGTTGTGTCCAAACCGTCCAACTTGGGACCTAAGGTGGTGTTTCCAAGAAGAAGTTCCTTGGAACTTGTTACAATTGTGGTGGTGAAGGCCACAAGTCTTATGCTTGCAAGGCGCCCAAGAAGGCTCGTGAAGCAAATTTGGTGGAAGGCATTGCTAAGGACGTGTCCGAGATGCACCTCGCGGCTATGATTTCCGAGGTGAATTTGGTGGGTTCAAACCCAAATCAGTGGTGGATTGACACCGGTGCTACTAGACATGTGTGCTCCAACAAAGACATGTTTAGTACTCTTGTTGCTAAGGAAAATGGCGAGAAGCTATTTATGGGGAATTCGGCTACTTCCGAAATCAAAGGTGAAGGGAAGGTGGTTTTGAAGATGACATCCGGGAAGGAGCTAACTCTCAACAATGTGCTTTATGTGCCCGATATCCGGAAGAATTTGGTGTCCGGGTCGCTTTTAATTAAGCATGGTTTTCGTATTGTGTTTGAATCCAATGTAGTTACTTTGTCTAAGAGTGGAATGTTTGTAGGAAAAGGCTATGTCAATGATGGCTTGTTCAAGCTAAGTGTAATGGTGGTTAAGCCAAAAGCTAATGAAATGAATATCTCTTCCGTTTACTTGCTTGAGTCATCTAATTTATGGCATGCTAGACTTGGACATGTTAATTTTGATTCTATACGTCGTTTAACAAATTTAAATTTTATTCCAAAATTTAAAGTTGATTGTAAACAAAAGTGTGAAACTTGTGTAGAAGCAAAATTAACAAGAAGGTCATTCCATTCAATTGAAAGACATAGTGAACCACTTGAATTGGTTCATACGGATTTATGTGATTTTAAATCAACACAATCACGTGGAGGCAATAAGTACTTTATGACTTTTGTAGATGATGACACAAAATTTTGTTATGTGTATCTTCTCAAAAGTAAAGATGAAGCTATAGAGAAGTTTACTCTCTATAAAAATGAAGTTGAGAATCAATTAAACCGGAAAATTAAGGTGCTAAGAAGTGATAGGGGAGGTGAATATGAATTTCCATTTGAAGCAATTTGTGCACAAAATGGAATTAAACATACAACCTCCGCACCTTATACACCCCAACAAAACGGTGTTGCCGAAAGGAAAAATCGGACATTAAAAGAAATGATGAATGCCATGTTAATAAGTTCGGGATTACCGGATAACATGTGGGGAGAAGCCGTGTTGTCGGCTAACTACGTGTTAAATAGGATACCCCAAAAGAAACAAGACAAAACCCCTTATGAACTATGGCATGGAAGAGTGCCAAGTTACAAACACTTGCGAGTGTGGGGGTGTCTTGCAAAGGTAGCCGTACCTCCACCTAAAAAGGTGAAAATTGGGCCGAAAACTATTGATTGCATATTTATAGGGTATGCACATAATAGTAGTGCTTATAGATTTCTTGTGTATGATTCAAAAATTGAAGATATACACAAGAATACTATAATGGAATCAATAAACGTGTCTTTCTTTGAGAATATATTCCCGTGTAAATCAAGAAATGAGGCAAGCTCATCGACTAGGGTTATAGATTCAATAGAAGAAGAACACGTACAAGAAGAAGAAGAAGAGGTGGAACCTCGACGGAGCAAAAGAGCTAGGGTTGAAAAATCCTTTGGTCCGGAATTTCTAACCTATATGGTAGAAAGTGAACCACAAAGTTATAAAGAAGCCGTTACATCTTCGGAAGGACCTTTGTGGAAGTAAGCAATTAAAAGTGAAATTGATTCTATTTTGCAAAATCACACTTGGGAATTAGTGGATCTTCCTCCGGGAAGTAAACCACTAGGATATAAGTGGATTTTCAAAAGAAAAATGAAAGCGGACGGAACAATTGACAAGTATAAGGTCCGTCTTGTAATTAAAGGTTATAGACAAAAAGAAGGCCTAGACTATTTTGATACATATTCTCCTGTCACAAGAATAACATCAATAAGAGTCGTACTTGCAATTGCCGCTTTGAGAAATCTTGAAATACATCAAATGGATGTAAAAACGGCTTTTCTAAATGGAGATTTAGAAGAAGAAATTTACATGGAACAACCCGAGGGGTTTGTTGCACATGGACAAGAGAACAAGGTGTGCGAGTTAGTAAAGTCATTATATGGCTTAAAACAAGCACCAAAACAATGGCATCAAAAATTTGATAACGCCATGATGCAAAGTGGATTTAAAATAAATGAATGTGACAAATGTGTCTATACTAAAACCACGGAAAATGGCTATGTCATTTTGTGTCTTTATGTAGACGACATGCTTATCATTGGAAGTAATGATAAGATGATTAAATCCACCAAAGACATGTTGAATTCAAAATTTGACATGAAAGATTTGGGCGTTGCGGATGTAGTCCTTGGAGTTAAAATTTCTAGAATATCCAATGGACTTGTATTAAGTCAAACTCATTATGTGGATAAAATTCTTGAGAAATTTAGCAAGGATGACAATGGAATTGCGAGTACTCCGTTTGACCAAAATCTTCATCTTTCAAAGAATAGAGAAGATCCGGTGTCTCAATTAGAGTATTCAAGAATTATTGGAAGTCTAATGTACTTGATGAGTTGTACTCGGCCGGATATTGCTTATGCTGTTAGCAAACTGAGCCGGTATACTAGTAATCCTGGAACAAATCAGTGGAAGGGTATAGTAAGAGTACTAAGGTACTTGAGATATACTCGTGATTTTGGATTACACAACTATAGACATCCAGCGGTGATAGAAGGATATAGTGATGCTAATTGGATATCAGATATCAAAGACTCAAGGTCTACGAGCGGATATGTATTCACATTGGCAGGTGCAGCTATATCATGGAAATCTTCTAAGCAAACTATTATAGCTAAATCAACCATGGAATCTGAGTTTATAGCATTAGATAAATGTGGTGAGGAAGCCGAATGGCTACGCCAATTTCTAGAAGATATTCCGAAATGGGATAAACCTGTGCCAGCAATTTGTATACATTGCGATAGCCAATCTGCGATTAGTAGGGCACAAAATCATATGTATAATGGTAAGTCTAGACATATACGTCGACGACATAATACCATTAAGCAACTAATTGCAACTGGTACAATATCTATTGACTATGTAAAGTCAAAAGATAATTTGGCGGATCCGCTAACCAAAGGGTTAAGTAAAGAAGCGGTTGCAAAGTTGACATTGGGAATGGGATTAAAGCCTCTTGATAAGTTAAACACAGCGGAAAACCCAACCTAGTTGACTGGAGATCCCAAGATCTAGGTTCAAAAGGGACAACCTAACTGTTAAAAGACTTGTAGCGTCACTGTGGGGGTTACCCCATACCCATTCCTTAAAAGTGACATCCCGAGAGAAATGAGGTTAAGCCGTTGGTTTTTAATGATTCTTATGTGAAGTAAAATGGGTTACTTAAAAGAATCACCTATGTGAGAAACAAGTGTGGGCCGCTTTGAGAAGAATTATGTGAGGCTAAATTCTTAGACCTTCTCACAGAACCAGGCATTGTGCTCCAGGGCCATAATGGACACAGCTATGAGAGCTGAATTGTGTTAGGGCGATACCTGTGCAAAGTATATGATCGGCTACATAAAAAGCTAGCAGTTCAAGGACATCGTGTCTACTGATTAGCGAGTAGAGTAAATATATCTTGCAAGGGAAGGTTCAAAGGGCAGACCCTACCTATCCTATGCAGGTTTTCGACTGCCGGACTTTATCACCTATCCTCGTGAATTTCCTTCATGTAGGGGATTGTTGGAAAATAGTGTGGTTTTGAAGGAAATTATACGGAATTTCCATAAGGGTAATTTTGTCCAACGACAAAATTGATTATGGGTTTGTGTTCTACTCCATGAGAAGAATGAAATCAAGTATTAATTTGTCCAAAATGGTTATTGGATGAATGAGATATGAATGCTCAAAGTAAGTGGGTTGGAGAGTGAAAATGTGGATATCCCACATTGGAAGGGAAATGAACCTTTTGCTAGTATAAAGACTTGGACACTAGAGTAGTGTTCAAGACTAAGTAGCATAGAGGCTCTCTCTCGCGCGCAGGGGGGGTGCAAATCAAATCCCAAATTTGGCTTGCGAGGTGCGTACTCGTGCATGGGCGCGTCCTGCGGACACGAATGTAGCACCGAAATGGCCTAGTCGGACCAACCCACCTTTTGGTAAAATTTTTGGTTTGTGAATCAAAAATAATGAGCAGTTTTTGATTTCTAACATTGTAACTGCCAAGTATCAATGGGTTAATTGCAGTCTTAATTTTGAGATTAAGTGCAGCAAATAAAACTGAAAGATTCAAATTAAAACAGAGTTTTAATTTCGAGTTTAATTGCAGATTTCAGTTTCAGATTCTTGGCTTTGTGCAGCTATAAAAAGGAGTGTTCACAAACTGGTTGAAACACACTGAGAAAAACAATCTTCCTCCATCTTTCTTTTGCTGCATATTATTCTGCGATTTCCTTGGCCTCCTTGCATTGTTAATAGTGGTGATTCTGTCCAAGCGCAATTCAGTTCGCCGGGAAACTTAGGTGCAAAGTGCCCCTGGTCCGCACGTTCTATCCTGGGAGGCTAGCGTCTCGACAAAACTCAAGCACACGTGGTGAGGGGACGAATAAGTCTTAAGGAGACAGTGACCAACTGGGCTCGTGCAAACGACAATCGAATTTTACTTTCTGTATTTCCAGTTTATTGTTCAATTTATTATTCTGTATTTGTTCTTTCTGTTGTAAACCAATAACAATCTTAAGACTTATTCCCAGCAGAGGGAACTCATTACAGATTTCGTTTGAACTGGTTATACTCAAAGTATTAACTAGTTGTTGTGTTTCAGATGACGACTGATACCATCATTGCTGGAAACACTGCTGGAAAGGAAACCCAGACTGGAAAAGGACCCGAAACTGGAACCCAAACTGGGAGTGGAAGTGGCTCGGCTAATTTGACTAATCCCACAACAGTTCACATAACGACCCCTCATGCTGAAAGACCCGAGAAGTTTGTTGGCAATGATTTCAAGCGTTGGCAACAAAAGATGCTTTTCTATCTTACTACCTTGAATTTGGCTAAGTATCTGAAAGAGGATATGCCAAAGGTTAGTGAGAATGAAACTGATGTTACCACTTTGGCTGCGGTTGAAGCATGGAAACACGGGGACTATTTGTGCAAAAACCATGTCCTGGATTCGCTTTCAGATTCTTTGTATAATGTATTCAATGACAAGAAATCTGCTAAGGAATTGTGAGGGTCTTTGGACCACAAGTATAAAATTGAGGATGCGGGAATAAAGAAATTTATTGTTGCCCGTTTTCTTGATTTTAAGATGGTGGACAGCAAGAGTGTGAAGTCTCAGCTTGATGAGTTTCAAACTATTTTGCACGAAATTCAAGCCGATGGTATGGTCATAAGTGAAAGCTTTCAAGTGGCTACTATCATTGAAAAATTGCCTCCTTCTTGGAATGATTTCAAGAACTACCTTAAGCATAAGCGAAAGGAAATGGATGTTGAGGGATCATTCTGCGATTGAGTATTGAAGAAGGCAATAAAAATGCTGAGAAAAAGTTTGTCTCCGGTGTTGCTAAGGCTAACGTTGTGGAGCATGGTCAAAGCTCCAAAGGAAAAGGCCACGGCAAGGGGAAAGGGAAGGTTGTGTCCAAACCGTCCAACTTGGGACCTAAGGGTGGTGTTTCCAAGAAGAAGTTCCTTGGAACTTGTTACAATTGTGGTGGTGAAGGCCACAAGTCTTATGCTTGCAAGGCGCCCAAGAAGGCTCGTGAAGCAAATTTGGTGGAAGGCATTGCTAAGGACGTGTCCGAGATGCACCTCGCGGCTGTGATTTCCGAGGTGAATTTGGTGGGTTCAAACCCAAATCAGTGGTGGATTGACACCGGTGCTACTAGACATGTGTGCTCCAACAAAGACATGTTTAGTACTCTTGTTGCTAAGGAAAATGGCGAGAAGCTATTTATGGGGAATTCGGCTACTTCCGAAATCAAAGGTGAAGGGAAGGTGGTTTTGAAGATGACATCCGGGAAGGAGCTAACTCTCAACAATGTGCTTTATGTGCCCGATATCCGGAAGAATTTGGTGTCCGGGTCGCTTTTAATTAAGCATGGTTTTCGTATTGTGTTTGAATCCAATGTAGTTACTTTGTCTAAGAGTGGAATGTTTGTAGGAAAAGGCTATGTCAATGATGGCTTGTTCAAGCTAAGTGTAATGGTGGTTAAGCCAAAAGCTAATGAAATGAATATCTCTTCCGTTTACTTGCTTGAGTCATCTAATTTATGGCATGCTAGACTTGGACATGTTAATTTTGATTCTATACGTCGTTTAACAAATTTAAATTTTATTCCAAAATTTAAAGTTGATTGTAAACAAAAGTGTGAAACTTGTGTAGAAGCAAAATTAACAAGAAGGTCATTCCATTCAATTGAAAGACATAGTGAACCACTTGAATTGGTTCATACGGATTTATGTGATTTTAAATCAACACAATCACGTGGAGGCAATAAGTACTTTATGACTTTTGTAGATGATGACACAAAATTTTGTTATGTGTATCTTCTCAAAAGTAAAGATGAAGCTATAGAGAAGTTTACTCTCTATAAAAATGAAGTTGAGAATCAATTAAACCGGAAAATTAAGGTGCTAAGAAGTGATAGGGGAGGTGAATATGAATTTCCATTTGAAGCAATTTGTGCACAAAATGGAATTAAACATACAACCTCCGCACCTTATACACCCCAACAAAACGGTGTTGCCGAAAGGAAAAATCGGACATTAAAAGAAATGATGAATGCCATGTTAATAAGTTCGGGATTACCGGATAACATGTGGGGAGAAGCCGTGTTGTCGGCTAACTACGTGTTAAATAGGATACCCCAAAAGAAACAAGACAAAACCCCTTATGAACTATGGCATGGAAGAGTGCCAAGTTACAAACACTTGCGAGTGTGGGGGTGTCTTGCAAAGGTAGCCGTACCTCCACCTAAAAAGGTGAAAATTGGGCCGAAAACTATTGATTGCATATTTATAGGGTATGCACATAATAGTAGTGCTTATAGATTTCTTGTGTATGATTCAAAAATTGAAGATATACACAAGAATACTATAATGGAATCAATAAACGTGTCTTTCTTTGAGAATATATTCCCGTGTAAATCAAGAAATGAGGCAAGCTCATCGACTAGGGTTATAGATTCAATAGAAGAAGAACACGTACAAGAAGAAGAAGAAGAGGTGGAACCTCGACGGAGCAAAAGAGCTAGGGTTGAAAAATCCTTTGGTCCGGAATTTCTAACCTATATGGTAGAAAGTGAACCACAAAGTTATAAAGAAGCCGTTACATCTTCGGAAGGACCTTTGTGGAAGTAAGCAATTAAAAGTGAAATTGATTCTATTTTGCAAAATCACACTTGGGAATTAGTGGATCTTCCTCCGGGAAGTAAACCACTAGGATATAAGTGGATTT
This sequence comes from Campanula takesimana, assembly GCA_026119855.1. NCBI lineage: Eukaryota > Viridiplantae > Streptophyta > Magnoliopsida > Asterales > Campanulaceae > Campanula > Campanula takesimana. Next base: position 1,561,223 of record JAOWBW010000190.1, on the reverse strand, counting down.
TCAAAAGAAAAATGAAAGCGGACGGAACAATTGACAAGTATAAGGTCCGTCTTGTAATTAAAGGTTATAGACAAAAAGAAGGCCTAGACTATTTTGATACATATTCTCCTGTCACAAGAATAACATCAATAAGAGTCGTACTTGCAATTGCCGCTTTGAGAAATCTTGAAATACATCAAATGGATGTAAAAACGGCTTTTCTAAATGGAGATTTAGAAGAAGAAATTTACATGGAACAACCCGAGGGGTTTGTTGCACATGGACAAGAGAACAAGGTGTGCGAGTTAGTAAAGTCATTATATGGCTTAAAACAAGCACCAAAACAATGGCATCAAAAATTTGATAACGCCATGATGCAAAGTGGATTTAAAATAAATGAATGTGACAAATGTGTCTATACTAAAACCACGGAAAATGGCTATGTCATTTTGTGTCTTTATGTAGACGACATGCTTATCATTGGAAGTAATGATAAGATGATTAAATCCACCAAAGACATGTTGAATTCAAAATTTGACATGAAAGATTTGGGCGTTGCGGATGTAATCCTTGGAGTTAAAATTTCTAGAATATCCAATGGACTTGTATTAAGTCAAACTCATTATGTGGATAAAATTCTTGAGAAATTTAGCAAGGATGACAATGGAATTGCGAGTACTCCGTTTGACCAAAATCTTCATCTTTCAAAGAATAGAGAAGATCCGGTGTCTCAATTAGAGTATTCAAGAATTATTGGAAGTCTAATGTACTTGATGAGTTGTACTCGGCCGGATATTGCTTATGCTGTTAGCAAACTGAGCCGGTATACTAGTAATCCTGGAACAAATCAGTGGAAGGGTATAGTAAGAGTACTAAGGTACTTGAGATATACTCGTGATTTTGGATTACACAACTATAGACATCCAGCGGTGATAGAAGGATATAGTGATGCTAATTGGATATCAGATATCAAAGACTCAAGGTCTACGAGCGGATATGTATTCACATTGGCAGGTGCAGCTATATCATGGAAATCTTCTAAGCAAACTATTATAGCTAAATCAACCATGGAATCTGAGTTTATAGCATTAGATAAATGTGGTGAGGAAGCCGAATGGCTACGCCAATTTCTAGAAGATATTCCGAAATGGGATAAACCTGTGCCAGCAATTTGTATACATTGCGATAGCCAATCTGCGATTAGTAGGGCACAAAATCATATGTATAATGGTAAGTCTAGACATATACGTCGACGACATAATACCATTAAGCAACTAATTGCAACTGGTACAATATCTATTGACTATGTAAAGTCAAAAGATAATTTGGCGGATCCGCTAACCAAAGGGTTAAGTAAAGAAGCGGTTGCAAAGTTGACATTGGGAATGGGATTAAAGCCTCTTGATAAGTTAAACACAGCGGAAAACCCAACCTAGTTGACTGGAGATCCCAAGATCTAGGTTCAAAAGGGACAACCTAACTGTTAAAAGACTTGTAGCGTCACTGTGGGGGTTACCCCATACCCATTCCTTAAAAGTGACATCCCGAGAGAAATGAGGTTAAGCCGTTGGTTTTTAATGATTCTTATGTGAAGTAAAATGGGTTACTTAAAAGAATCACCTATGTGAGAAACAAGTGTGGGCCGCTTTGAGAAGAATTATGTGAGGCTAAATTCTTAGACCTTCTCACAGAACCAGGCATTGTGCTCCAGGGCCATAATGGACACAGCTATGAGAGCTGAATTGTGTTAGGGCGATACCTGTGCAAAGTATATGATCGGCTACATAAAAAGCTAGCAGTTCAAGGACATCGTGTCTACTGATTAGCGAGTAGAGTAAATATATCTTGCAAGGGAAGGTTCAAAGGGCAGACCCTACCTATCCTATGCAGGTTTTCGACTGCCGGACTTTATCACCTATCCTCGTGAATTTCCTTCATGTAGGGGATTGTTGGAAAATAGTGTGGTTTTGAAGGAAATTATACGGAATTTCCATAAGGGTAATTTTGTCCAACGACAAAATTGATTATGGGTTTGTGTTCTACTCCATGAGAAGAATGAAATCAAGTATTAATTTGTCCAAAATGGTTATTGGATGAATGAGATATGAATGCTCAAAGTAAGTGGGTTGGAGAGTGAAAATGTGGATATCCCACATTGGAAGGGAAATGAACCTTTTGCTAGTATAAAGACTTGGACACTAGAGTAGTGTTCAAGACTAAGTAGCATAGAGGCTCTCTCTCGCGCGCAGGGGGGGGTGCAAATCAAATCCCAAATTTGGCTTGCGAGGTGCGTACTCGTGCATGGGCGCGTCCTGCGGACACGAATGTAGCACCGAAATGGCCTAGTCGGACCAACCCACCTTTTGGTAAAATTTTTGGTTTGTGAATCAAAAATAATGAGCAGTTTTTGATTTCTAACATTGTAACTGCCAAGTATCAATGGGTTAATTGCAGTCTTAATTTTGAGATTAAGTGCAGCAAATAAAACTGAAAGATTCAAATTAAAACAGAGTTTTAATTTCGAGTTTAATTGCAGATTTCAGTTTCAGATTCTTGGCTTTGTGCAGCTATAAAAAGGAGTGTTCACAAACTGGTTGAAACACACTGAGAAAAACAATCTTCCTCCATCTTTCTTTTGCTGCATATTATTCTGCGATTTCCTTGGCCTCCTTGCATTGTTAATAGTGGTGATTCTGTCCAAGCGCAATTCAGTTCGCCGGGAAACTTAGGTGCAAAGTGCCCCTGGTCCGCACGTTCTATCCTGGGAGGCTAGCGTCTCGACAAAACTCAAGCACACGTGGTGAGGGGACGAATAAGTCTTAAGGAGACAGTGACCAACTGGGCTCGTGCAAACGACAATCGAATTTTACTTTCTGTATTTCCAGTTTATTGTTCAATTTATTATTCTGTATTTGTTCTTTCTGTTGTAAACCAATAACAATCTTAAGACTTATTCCCAGCAGAGGGAACTCATTACAGATTTCGTTTGAACTGGTTATACTCAAAGTATTAACTAGTTGTTGTGTTTCAGATGACGACTGATACCATCATTGCTGGAAACACTGCTGGAAAGGAAACCCAGACTGGAAAAGGACCCAAAACTGGAACCCAAACTGGGAGTGGAAGTGGCTCGGCTAATTTGACTAATCCCACAACAGTTCACATAACGACCCCTCATGCTGAAAGACCCGAGAAGTATGTTGGCAATGATTTCAAGCGTTGGCAACAAAAGATGCTTTTCTATCTTACTACCTTGAATTTGGCTAAGTATCTGAAAGAGGATATGCCAAAGGTTAGTGAGAATGAAACTGATGTTACCACTTTGGCTGCGGTTGAAGCATGGAAACACGGGGACTATTTGTGCAAAAACCATGTCCTGGATTCGCTTTCAGATTCTTTGTATAATGTATTCAATGACAAGAAATCTGCTAAGGAATTGTGAGGGTCTTTGGACCACAAGTATAAAATTGAGGATGCGGGAATAAAGAAATTTATTGTTGCCCGTTTTCTTGATTTTAAGATGGTGGACAGCAAGAGTGTGAAGTCTCAGCTTGATGAGTTTCAAACTATTTTGCACGAAATTCAAGCCGATGGTATGGTCATAAGTGAAAGCTTTCAAGTGGCTACTATCATTGAAAAATTGCCTCCTTCTTGGAATGATTTCAAGAACTACCTTAAGCATAAGCGAAAGGAAATGGATGTTGAGGTGATCATTCTGCGATTGAGTATTGAAGAAGGCAATAAAAATGCTGAGAAAAAGTTTGTCTCCGGTGTTGCTAAGGCTAACGTTGTGGAGCATGGTCAAAGCTCCAAAGGAAAAGGCCACGGCAAGGGGAAAGGGAAGGTTGTGTCCAAACCGTCCAACTTGGGACCTAAGGTGGTGTTTCCAAGAAGAAGTTCCTTGGAACTTGTTACAATTATGGTGGTGAAGGCCACAAGTCTTATGCTTGCAAGGCGCCCAAGAAGGCTCGTGAAGCAAATTTGGTGGAAGGCATTGCTAAGGACGTGTCCGAGATGCACCTCGCGGCTATGATTTCCGAGGTGAATTTGGTGGGTTCAAACCCAAATCAGTGGTGGATTGACACCGGTGCTACTAGACATGTGTGCTCCAACAAAGACATGTTTAGTACTCTTGTTGCTAAGGAAAATGGCGAGAAGCTATTTATGGGGAATTCGGCTACTTCCGAAATCAAAGGTGAAGGGAAGGTGGTTTTGAAGATGACATCCGGGAAGGAGCTAACTCTCAACAATGTGCTTTATGTGCCCGATATCCGGAAGAATTTGGTGTCCGGGTCGCTTTTAATTAAGCATGGTTTTCGTATTGTGTTTGAATCCAATGTAGTTACTTTGTCTAAGAGTGGAATGTTTGTAGGAAAAGGCTATGTCAATGATGGCTTGTTCAAGCTAAGTGTAATGGTGGTTAAGCCAAAAGCTAATGAAATGAATATCTCTTTCGTTTACTTGCTTGAGTCATCTAATTTATGGCATGCTAGACTTGGACATGTTAATTTTGATTCTATACGTCGTTTAACAAATTTAAATTTTATTCCAAAATTTAAAGTTGATTGTAAACAAAAGTGTGAAACTTGTGTAGAAGCAAAATTAACAAGAAGGTCATTCCATTCAATTGAAAGACATAGTGAACCACTTGAATTGGTTCATACGGATTTATGTGATTTTAAATCAACACAATCACGTGGAGGCAATAAGTACTTTATGACTTTTGTAGATGATGGCACAAAATTTTGTTATGTGTATCTTCTCAAAAGTAAAGATGAAGCTATAGAGAAGTTTACTCTTTATAAAAATGAAGTTGAGAGTCAATTAAACCGGAAAATTAAGGTGCTAAGAAGTGATAGGGGAGGTGAATATGAATTTCCATTTGAAGCAATTTGTGCACAAAATGGAATTAAACATACAACCTCCGCACCTTATACACCCCAACAAAACGGTGTTGCCGAAAGGAAAAATCGGACATTAAAAGAAATGATGAATGCCATGTTAATAAGTTCGGGATTACCGGATAACATGTGGGGAGAAGCCGTGTTGTCGGCTAACTACGTGTTAAATAGGATACCCCGAAAGAAACAAGACAAAACCCCTTATGAACTATGGCATGGAAGAGTGCCAAGTTACAAACACTTGCGAGTGTGGGGGTGTCTTGCAAAGGTAGCCGTACCTCCACCTAAAAAGGTGAAAATTGGGCCGAAAACTATTGATTGCATATTTATAGGGTATGCACATAATAGTAGTGCTTATAGATTTCTTGTGTATGATTCAAAAATTGAAGATATACACAAGAATACTATAATGGAATCAATAAACGTGTCTTTCTTTGAGAATATATTCCCGTGTAAATCAAGAAATGAGGCAAGCTCATCGACTAGGGTTATAGATTCAATAGAAGAAGAACACGTACAAGAAGAAGAAGAAGAGGTGGAACCTCGACGGAGCAAAAGAGCTAGGGTTGAAAAATCCTTTGGTCCGGAATTTCTAACCTATATGGTAGAAAGTGAACCACAAAGTTATAAAGAAGCCGTTACATCTTCGGAAGGACCTTTGTGGAAGTAAGCAATTAAAAGTGAAATTGATTCCATTTTGCAAAATCACACTTGGGAATTAGTGGATCTTCCTCCGGGAAGTAAACCACTAGGATATAAGTGGATTTTCAAAAGAAAAATGAAAGCGGACGGAACAATTGACAAGTATAAGGTCCGTCTTGTAATTAAAGGTTATAGACAAAAAGAAGGCCTAGACTATTTTGATACATATTCTCCTGTCACAAGAATAACATCAATAAGAGTCGTACTTGCAATTGCCGCTTTGAGAAATCTTGAAATACATCAAATGGATGTAAAAATGGCTTTTCTAAATGGAGATTTAGAAGAAGAAATTTACATGGAACAACCCGAGGGGTTTGTTGCACATGGACAAGAGAACAAGGTGTGCGAGTTAGTAAAGTCATTATATGGCTTAAAACAAGCACCAAAACAATGGCATCAAAAATTTGATAACGCCATGATGCAAAGTGGATTTAAAATAAATGAATGTGACAAATGTGTCTATACTAAAACCACGGAAAATGGCTATGTCATTTTGTGTCTTTATGTAGACGACATGCTTATCATTGGAAGTAATGATAAGATGATTAAATCCACCAAAGACATGTTGAATTCAAAATTTGACATGAAAGATTTGGGCGTTGCGGATGTAATCCTTAGAGTTAAAATTTCTAGAATATCCAATGGACTTGTATTAAGTCAAACTCATTATGTGGATAAAATTCTTGAGAAATTTAGCAAGGATGACAATGGAATTGCGAGTACTCCGTTTGACCAAAATCTTCATCTTTCAAAGAATAGAGAAGATCCGGTGTCTCAATTAGAGTATTCAAGAATTATTGGAAGTCTAATGTACTTGATGAGTTGTACTCGGCCGGATATTGCTTATGCTGTTAGCAAACTGAGCCGGTATACTAGTAATCCTGGAACAAATCAGTGGAAGGGTATAGTAAGAGTACTAAGGTACTTGAGATATACTCGTGATTTTGGATTACACTACTATAGACATCCAGCGGTGATAGAAGGATATAGTGATGCTAATTGGATATCAGATATCAAAGACTCAAGGTCTACGAGCGGATATGTATTCACATTGGCAGGTGCAGCTATATCATGGAAATATTCTAAGCAAAGTGTTATAGCTAAATCAACCATGGAATCTGAGTTTATAGCATTAGATAAATGTGGTGAGGAAGCCGAATGGCTACGCCAATTTCTAGAAGATATTCCGAAATGGGATAAACCTGTGCCAGCAATTTGTATACATTGCGATAGCCAATCTGCAATTGGTAGGGCACAAAATCATATGTATAATGGTAAGTCTAGACATATACGTCGACGACATAATACCATTAAGCAACTAATTGCAACTGGTACAATATCTATTGACTATGTAAAGTCAAAAGATAATTTGGCGGATCCGCTAACCAAAGGGTTAAGTAAAGAAGCGGTTGCAAAGTTGACATTGGGAATGGGATTAAAGCCTCTTGATAAGTTAAACACAGCGGAAAACCCAACCTAGTTGACTGGAGATCCCAAGATCTAGGTTCAAAAGGGACAACCTAACTGTTAAAAGACTTGTAGCGTCACTGTGGGGGTTACCCCTACCCATTCCTTAAAAGTGACATCCCGAGAGAAATGAGGTTAAGCCGTTGGTTTTTAATGATTCTTATGTGAAGTAAAATGGGTTACTTAAAAGAATCACCTATGTGAGAAACAAGTGTGGGCCGCTTTGAGAAGAATTATGTGAGGCTAAATTCTTAGACCTTCTCACAGAACCAGGCATTGTGCTCCAGGGCCATAATGGACACAGCTATGAGAGTTGAATTGTGTTAGGGCGATACCTGTGCAAAGTATATGATCGGCTACATAAAAAGCTAGCAGTTCAAGGACATCGTGTCTACTGATTAGCGAGTAGAGTAAATATATCTTGCAAGGGAAGGTTCAAAGGGCAGACCCTACCTATCCTATGCAGGTTTTCGACTGCCGGACTTTATCACCTATCCTCATGAATTTCCTTCATGTAGGGGATTGTTGGAAAATAGTGTGGTTTTGAAGGAAATTATGCGGAATTTCCATAAGGGTAATTTTGTCCAACGACAAAATTGATTATGGGTTTGTGTTCTACTCCATGAGAAGAATGAAATCAAGTATTAATTTGTCCAAAATGGTTATTGGATGAATGAGATATGAATGCTCAAAGTAAGTGGGTTGTAAAGTGAAAATGTGGATATCCCACATTGGAAGGGAAATGAACCTTTTGCTAGTATAAAGACTTGGACACTAGAGTAGTGTTCAAGACTAAGTAGCATAGAGGCTCTCTCTTGCGCGCAGTGGGGAGTGCAAATCAAATCCCAAATTTGGCTTGCGAGGTGCGTACTCGTGCATGGGCGCGTCCTGCGGACACGAATGTAGCACCGAAATGGCCTAGTCGGACCAACCCACCTTTTGGTAAAATTTTTGGTTTGTGAATCAAAAATAATGAGCAGTTTTTGATTTCTAACATTGTAACTGCCAAGTATCAATGGGTTAATTGCAGTCTTAATTTTGAGATTAAGTGCAGCAAATAAAAACTTAAAGATTCAAATTAAAACAGAGTTTTAATTTCGAGTTTAATTGCAGATTTCAGTTTCAGATTCTTGGCTTTGTGCAGCTATAAAAAGGAGTGTTCACAAACTGGTTGAAACACACTGAGAAAAACAATCTTCCTCCATCTTTCTTTTGCTGCATATTGTTCTGCGATTTCCTTGGCCTCCTTGCATTGTTAATAGTGGTGATTCTGTCCAAGCGCAATTCAGTTCGCCGGGAAACTTAGGTGCAAAGTGCCCCCGGTCCGCACGTTCTATCCTGGGAGGCTAGCGTCCCGACAAAACTCAAGCACACGTGGTGAGGGGACGAATAAGTCTTAAGGAGACAGTGACCAACTGGGCTCGTGCAAACGACAATCGAATTTTACTTTCTGTATTTCCAGTTTATTGTTCAATTTATTATTCTGTATTTGTTCTTTCTGTTGTAAACCAATAACAATCTTAAGACTTATTCCCAGCAGAGGGAACTCATTACAGATTTCGTTTGAACTGGTTATACTCAAAGTATTAACTAGTTGTTGTGTTTCAGATGACGACTGATACCATCATTGCTGGAAACACTGCTGGAAAGGAAACCCAGACTGGAAAAGGACCCGAAACTGGAACCCAAACTGGGAGTGGAAGTGGCTCGGCTAATTTGACTAACCTATCAACAGTTCACATAACGACCCCTCATGCTGAAAGACCCGAGAAGTTTGTTGGCAATGATTTCAAGCGTTGGCAACAAAAGATGCTTTTCTATCTTACTACCTTGAATTTGGCTAAGTATCTGAAAGAGGATATGCCAAAGGTTAGTGAGAATGAAACTGATGTTACCACTTTGGCTGCGGTTGAAGCATGGAAACACGGGGACTATTTGTGCAAAAACCATGTCCTGGATTCGCTTTCAGATTCTTTGTATAATGTATTCAATGACAAGAAATCTGCTAAGGAATTGTGGGGGTCTTTGGACCACAAGTATAAAATTGAGGATGCGGGAATAAAGAAATTTATTGTTACCCGTTTTCTTGATTTTAAGATGGTGGACAGCAAGAGTGTGAATTCTCAGCTTCATGAGTTTCAAACTATTTTGCACGAAATTCAAGCCGATGGTATGGTCATAAGTGAAAGCTTTCAAGTGGCTACTATCATTGAAAAATTGCCTCCTTCTTGGAATGATTTCAAGAACTACCTTAAGCATAAGCGAAAGGAAATGGATGTTGAGGTGATCATTCTGCGATTGAGTATTGAAGAAGGCAATAAAAATGCCGAGAAAAAGTTTGTCTCCGGTGTTGCTAAGGCTAACGTTGTGGAGCATGGTCAAAGCTCCAAAGGAAAAGGCCACGGCAAGGGGAAAGGGAAGGTTGTGTCCAAACCGTCCAACTTGGGACCTAAGGGTGGTGTTTCCAAGAAGAAGTTCCTTGGAACTTGTTACAATTGTGGTGGTGAAGGGCACAAGTCTTATGCTTGCAAGGCGCCCAAGAAGGCTCGTGAAGCAAATTTGGTGGAAGGCATTGCTAAGGACTTGTCCGAGATGCACCTCGCGGCTGTGATTTCCGAGGTGAATTTGGTGGGTTCAAACCCAAATCAATGGTGGATTGACACCGGTGCTACTAGACATGTGTGCTCCAACAAAGACATGTGTACTCTTGTTGCTAAGGAAAATGGCGAGAAGCTATTTATGGGGAATTCGGCCACTTCCGAAATCAAAGGTGAAGGGAAGGTGGTTTTGAAGATGACATCCGGGAACGAGCTAACTCTCAACAATGTGCTTTATGTGCCCGATATCCGGAAGAATTTGGTGTCCGGGTCGCTTTTAATTAAGCATGGTTTTCGTATTGTGTTTGAATCCAATGTAGTTACTTTGTCTAAGAGTGGAATGTTTGTAGGAAAAGGCTATGTCAATGATGGCTTGTTCAAGCTAAGTGTAATGGTGGTTAAGCCAAAAGCTAATGAAATGAATATCTCTTTCGTTTACTTGCTTGAGTCATCTAATTTATGGCATGCTAGACTTGGACATGTTAATTTTGATTCTATACGTCGTTTAACAAATTTAAATTTTATTCCAAAATTTAAAGTTGATTGTAAACAAAAGTGTGAAACTTGTGTAGAAGCAAAATTAACAAGAAGGTCATTCCATTCAATTGAAAGACATAGTGAACCACTTGAATTGGTTCATACGGATTTATGTGATTTTAAATCAACACAATCACGTGGAGGCAATAAGTACTTTATGACTTTTGTAGATGATGGCACAAAATTTTGTTATGTGTATCTTCTCAAAAGTAAAGATGAAGCTATAGAGAAGTTTACTCTTTATAAAAATGAAGTTGAGAGTCAATTAAACCGGAAAATTAAGGTGCTAAGAAGTGATAGGGGAGGTGAATATGAATTTCCATTTGAAGCAATTTGTGCACAAAATGGAATTAAACATACAACCTCCGCACCTTATACACCCCAACAAAACGGTGTTGCCGAAAGGAAAAATCGGACATTAAAAGAAATGATGAATGCCATGTTAATAAGTTCGGGATTACCGGATAACATGTGGGGAGAAGCCGTGTTGTCGGCTAACTACGTGTTAAATAGGATACCCCGAAAGAAACAAGACAAAACCCCTTATGAACTATGGCATGGAAGAGTGCCAAGTTACAAACACTTGCGAGTGTGGGGGTGTCTTGCAAAGGTAGCCGTACCTCCACCTAAAAAGGTGAAAATTGGGCCGAAAACTATTGATTGCATATTTATAGGGTATGCACATAATAGTAGTGCTTATAGATTTCTTGTGTATGATTCAAAAATTGAAGATATACACAAGAATACTATAATGGAATCAATAAACGTGTCTTTCTTTGAGAATATATTCCCGTGTAAATCAAGAAATGAGGCAAGCTCATCGACTAGGGTTATAGATTCAATAGAAGAAGAACACGTACAAGAAGAAGAAGAAGAGGTGGAACCTCGACGGAGCAAAAGAGCTAGGGTTGAAAAATCCTTTGGTCCGGAATTTCTAACCTATATGGTAGAAAGTGAACCACAAAGTTATAAAGAAGCCGTTACATCTTCGGAAGGACCTTTGTGGAAGTAAGCAATTAAAAGTGAAATTGATTCTATTTTGCAAAATCACACTTGGGAATTAGTGGATCTTCCTCCGGGAAGTAAACCACTAGGATATAAGTGGATTTTCAAAAGAAAAATGAAAGCGGACGGAACAATTGACAAGTATAAGGTCCGTCTTGTAATTAAAGGTTATAGACAAAAAGAAGGCCTAGACTATTTTGATACATATTCTCCTGTCACAAGAATAACATCAATAAGAGTCGTACTTGCAATTGCCGCTTTGAGAAATCTTGAAATACATCAAATGGATGTAAAAATGGCTTTTCTAAATGGAGATTTAGAAGAAGAAATTTACATGGAACAACCCGAGGGGTTTGTTGCACATGGACAAGAGAACAAGGTGTGCGAGTTAGTAAAGTCATTATATGGCTTAAAACAAGCACCAAAACAATGGCATCAAAAATTTGATAACGCCATGATGCAAAGTGGATTTAAAATAAATGAATGTGACAAATGTGTCTTTACTAAAACCACGGAAAATGGCTATGTCATTTTGTGTCTTTATGTAGACGACATGCTTATCATTGGAAGTAATGATAAGATGATTAAATCCACCAAAGACATGTTGAATTCAAAATTTGACATGAAAGATTTGGGCGTTGCGGATGTAATCCTTGGAGTTAAAATTTCTAGAATATCCAATGGACTTGTATTAAGTCAAACTCATTATGTGGATAAAATTCTTGAGAAATTTAGCAAGGATGACAATGGAATTGCGAGTACTCCGTTTGACCAAAATCTTCATCTTTCAAAGAATAGAGAAGATCCGGTGTCTCAATTAGAGTATTCAAGAATTATTGGAAGTCTAATGTACTTGATGAGTTGTACTCGGCCGGATATTGCTTATGCTGTTAGCAAACTGAGCCGGTATACTAGTAATCCTGGAACAAATCAGTGGAAGGGTATAGTAGGAGTACTAAGGTACTTGAGATATACTCGTGATTTTGGATTACATAACTATAGACATCCAGCGGTGATAGAAGGATATAGTGATGCTAATTGGATATCAGATATCAAAGACTCAAGGTCTACGAGCGGATATGTATTCACATTGGCAGGTGCAGCTATATCATGGAAATCTTCTAAGCAAACTATTATAGCTAAATCAACCATGGAATCTGAGTTTATAGCATTAGATAAATGTGGTGAGGAAGTCGAATGGCTACGCCAATTTCTAGAAGATATTCCGAAATGGGATAAACCTGTGCCAGCAATTTGTATACATTGCGATAGCCAATCTGCGATTAGTAGGGCACAAAATCATATGTATAATGGTAAGTCTAGACATATACGTCGACGACATAATACCATTAAGCAACTAATTGCAACTGGTACAATATCTATTGACTATGTAAAGTCAAAAGATAATTTGGCGGATCCGCTAACCAAAGGGTTAAGTAAAGAAGCGGTTGCAAAGTTGACATTGGGAATGGGATTAAAGCCTCTTGATAAGTTAAACACAGCGGAAAACCCAACCTAGTTGACTGGAGATCCCAAGATCTAGGTTCAAAAGGGACAACCTAACTGTTAAAAGACTTGTAGCGTCACTGTGGGGGTTACCCCATACCCATCCCTTAAAAGTGACATCCCGAGAGAAATGAGGTTAAGCCGTTGGTTTTTAATGATTCTTATGTGAAGTAAAATGGGTTACTTAAAAGAATCACCTATGTGAGAAACAAGTGTGGGCCGCTTTGAGAAGAATTATGTGAGGCTAAATTCTTAGACCTTCTCACAGAACCAGGCATTGTGCTCCAGGGCCATAATGGACACAGCTATGAGAGCTGAATTGTGTTAGGGCGATACCTGTGCAAAGTATATGATCGGCTACATAAAAAGCTAGCAGTTCAAGGACATCGTGTCTACTGATTAGCGAGTAGAGTAAATATATCTTGCAAGGGAAGGTTCAAAGGGCAGACCCTACCTATCCTATGCAGGTTTTCGACTGCCGGACTTTATCACCTATCCTCATGAATTTCCTTCATGTAGGGGATTGTTGGAAAATAGTGTGGTTTTGAAGGAAATTATGCGGAATTTCCATAAGGGTAATTTTGTCCAACGACAAAATTGATTATGGGTTTGTGTTCTACTCCATGAGAAGAATGAAATCAAGTATTAATTTGTCCAAAATGGTTATTGGATGAATGAGATATGAATGCTCAAAGTAAGTGGGTTGTAAAGTGAAAATGTGGATATCCCACATTGGAAGGGAAATGAACCTTTTGCTAGTATAAAGACTTGGACACTAGAGTAGTGTTCAAGACTAAGTAGCATAGAGGCTCTCTCTCGCGCGCAGGGGGTGGTGCAAATCAAATCCCAAATTTGGCTTGCGAGGTGCGTACTCGTGCATGGGCGCGTCCTGCGGACACGAATGTAGCACCGAAATGGCCTAGTCGGACCAACCCACCTTTTGGTAAAATTTTTGGTTTGTGAATCAAAAATAATGAGCAGTTTTTGATTTCTAACATTGTAACTGCCAAGTATCAATGGGTTAATTGCAGTCTTAATTTCGAGATTAAGTGCAACAAATAAAAACTGAAAGATTCAAATTAAAACAGAGTTTTAATTTCGAGTTTAATTGCAGATTTCAGTTTCAGATTCTTGGCTTTGTGCAGCTATAAAAAGGAGTGTTCACAAACTGGTTGAAACACACTGAGAAAAACAATCTTCCTCCATCTTTCTTTTGCTGCATATTGTTCTGCGATTTCCTTAGCCTCATTGCATTGTTAATAGTGGTGATTCTGTCCAAGCGCAATTCAGTTCGCCGGGAAACTTAGGTGCAAAGTGCCCCCGGTCCGCACGTTCTATCCTGGGAGGCTAGCGTCCCGACAAAACTCAAGCACACGTGGTGAGGGGACGAATAAGTCTTAAGGAGACAGTGACCAACTGGGCTCGTGCAAACGACAATCGAATTTTACTTTCTGTATTTCCAGTTTATTGTTCAATTTATTATTCTGTATTTGTTCTTTCTGTTGTAAACCAATAACAGCTTATTGTTAGAATACTGTTTGTTTTGGCTGATTTGAAAATGCTTATGAGGTGTCTTAAGCTAATTGTGACTGTTTGTTGAAAAAGCTAAAAAATGGCTGAATATAATACAAATACCAAAATACCCCTCATATATAAATAAACACATAGTAATTATAATATAATATAATTGTATAACTATTATTATCTAATTATAATTATTTAATTGTTATAATTATAATGATTATATATTCATAATAATCATAATTATATAAAAATTAATATTATATATAATTTTATTAAGTATATATTAATACTGATAAAATAATATTAATAATAGTAATATAGCTTTAATAATATGATGATTATATATAATTATATTAATAATAATAATACTAATAATAATATAATATAATAATAATTTTTAATAATTTTTATTATTATTAATTTTATAATGATAATAATAACACAATTGTAATAATAATATATTTATGATTATATAATGATAATAATATAATTATAAAATATTATTATTATTATTATTATTATTATTATTATTATTATTATTATTATTATTATTATTATTATTATTATTATGTAACTAACTTATATAAATCATACATAGAAAAGGAAGAGTAATATTGACTTACCAAAAGTGATGAAACTTCCATATTTTCAATAAGCCAAGAAAAGCATCATTTTTCTATCTTTTTAGCTTTTACTTATTTATGCTTTGAGGAATTGTACTTGACTTATTGGCTTTTAGCTTATAAGTGAAAACAAACACTACTAAAATAACTTATTTTAAATCAAAAGCCATAAGCCAACCCAAATAAGTGAAAACAAACAGGCACATTGTGCCTTATCTCCTTTCTGATTGGAAAGTTCTCATTGAAAAATGCAGGGCCGTTCTTAGCCTTTTGTAGGCCCAGGGCGAAATCAGATGAAGAGGCCCCTAGTAATCAACATTTTTTGTACGACGCTACATTGCTATTTTTTACCATTAAATATATATATATATATATATATATATATATATATATATATATATATATATATATTGTACTTAATTTTTTTTAATCATAATTTTGCAGAGTCTTTCTTCATAACAAATTTATCAATAGCACCTTTTTGTGATTCTTTAAACTCTACCAATTTTCTTTTTTTTTCTTTTCTGACATCCAGGTAGATGTTTTTTGGGCAACATTCTCAAATAAAATCAAACGAAATTGTAATACAAAAAGAGCATAAACACCTGGATTCTTTGTAGGTAGATGAAACTGGATAGTTGGAAGAACAAATCAAACTTAATTTGTCTTGTTTCTGCGCCAAAAAAAAATATACTAAATAAATGATGCACGGTCTAAATATTATTGTTGAGACTCCCTCTGTCTCAACATCAATGTCTAGAAAAATTACAAAAATTCTATCAATCAAGAGAAATTTTTTAAATTCTTTAGATATTCATTTTGAAACGGAAGGAGTATTATTATATAATAACAGTTAAAGCCTTCAAGAAATTGTAAGAACAAACTTGAAATTTTGTCAATCAATTACAAATCAAAGATTTAAGAACAACTGAAAAGAATATTTTTTTAGAAAAAAAATCCAAATAACAAACTTTAAATATTGAATTTTACACATCAGCATATGCATTACCTTGAAGAAATTGATGTTGCAATTAGCGGAGGAAGCCGTTGGAGATCGACAAATCGTTGATTGTTCTTTGTCCGCGAAGGCGTGAAACTGTGAAGGATTAAGAAAGGAAGGCCGGAAGGGGTTGACTGAGAGTGCAGATTGCGGAGGAGGAGGAGGAGACGTGTGTGATTGTGAAGACTAAAAGGATTAACGTATTGTATTTGCAATTAAATGGGCGAAGAATTCTAATAGACGGACGTTACACAATCTTCGTGTACTTTTTAATTGATTTTTTAATTAGGTCTAATTTTTTTAGCAATTAAATTATATTTACCATAGTTAAATAAAAAAACAGATACATACTATATATATATATATATACACTATAGCCTAGGAAAAAATGGGCTCCCTAAAATTGTGGGCCCTAAGCAGTTGCCCTCACTTACCCCCTCTTGGGCCGGGCCTGGAAAAATGATGTTTTTTTTTTTGTTAAAATATTATAATCTCTCTGTGCAGGACTCGAGGGTTGTTCGCTTCTTTGATCGTCTGTTTAGCCTTCTTTTTTACTACACTTACCTTGCACACAATTAATGATTTTTATTCTTGGCATCGTTTCAGGCTTTTTTTATTTTATTTTTTATTTTTTTGTCTGTGTCCATTTAAGAATTTGGCATCTATGTTATTGAGGCCAGCTTCAAGTGAATTTTCCAAGAATTTCGTAATGTCGTATAGCTTTGGTGTACAAATCTTGGCCATTCGGCACTAAATGAATTGGAGTTTTTATTTTGTCTCTATAAGCCGCCTTTCTTTTAAATGAATCACTATCTCAATGGCGAAGCCAAGATTCTGTTGTTGGAATAGAGGACCAATCGGGAACTAGCGAACGGAGCTGAAAAGGAAATCACGTCGGAGGGACTGATGGTTTGGGCGACCGCCCAGGGTCATTGTGGGCGATCGCGCACTTTGGCAGTAGGTTCATCGGTTTGGAGCTTGGTCTGGGCGACCGCCCAGGGACATTGTGGGCGACCGCCCATGTGTCGGGGCAGGTCTGGGCTGAGCCGAATTTTAGGCTAGATTTCGGGTTTCTTTGTCCGTCTAGGGTTAGGTTTTCATTCTAGGATGCCAATATAAGTAAAGTTACGCCCCTAAACTCATTGTAACTCCATATTTACATATTATAGTGCAAAATCCTAGCTTGGTAGTGCCCCCAGACGTAGTCAAATATATTGACGAACTGGGTAAACAATTTATTGTGTTCTTTTGTCTTTTGCTTTGCTTTATTATTTCTTGTGCTTGTTTGTGGTGCGGTGATTCTTGCGATTTGCTTGGGTGTTGAGAGGGCTATTTCCACAACAACTGGTATCTAGAGCTCCGGTTTAACGATACGGGTTTATCAAGCAATCAAGAATGAGCAAGGATAAACAAGCGGTGGAGAAATATGATGGGTATGACTATGGGTTTTGGAAGATGCAAATAGAAGATCTCTTGTACAACAAAGATCTCTATAAGCCCTTAACAGGAGTCAAGCCGGAAAGCGAAAAACAGGAAGATTGGGATCTTATGGATCGGAAGGCCCTAGGGGTGGTTCGATCTACTTTGTCAAAGTGGATCGCGAAGACTACCAAGAAGGCGAAAACCACCAAGGAGCTATTGGATTATCTTACTGAGAGATTTGAAACTCCATCTGCTGCAAATAAGGTTGATTTGATACGCAAGATGGGTAATCTCAAGATGCAAGAGGGAGGATCCATAGCCAAACACATCGATGAGTTTATGGATGTTATAGACTCATTGGCGACGTTGGATATTACGTTTGGGGATGGGGTTCATGCTTGTCAATTGCTAGCATCCTTACCAGGAAGTTGGAGCGGAACGGTGACGGCGTTAAATGCTTCAGCAGGTAAGAATAAATTGAAGTAGGGTGATGTTAAGGACTTCCTTTTAGGCGAGGAAAATCGTATAAAGAAGTTGGGGACACCATCTACTTCGGAATCGGTTTTAGCTATAACTAGCAGGGGAAACCCGGGTAATAGCAACAAGGGGAGAACCGAATCAAGGGAAAACGTAGGAGGTGGTGAGTACAGGCCTAGGGAGAACAAGAATGTACCAAGGGTTGCCAAGTGATCGGTTGAGTGCTATCATTGTAAGGAGTTAGGACACTACAAGAGGGATTGTCCCATGTGAGGGGATAAATCGGCGAATGTGATAACTGAGGATGAAGATGTACTGATTCTGAGCGTTAGTAGTGCTCTAGAATCATGGGTTTTCGGGGGCATCATTCCACTCATGCGGGCATGCAGAGGAGATGGAAAATTACACTTCCGGTGATTTCGGAAAGGTCTAGCTGGCGGATGGCGAGCCTTTGGAAATCAAGGGGAAGGGGGATGTCAGAATAGGAGGAGCATCAGACGGGAAGGTCATACATATACACGGGGTCAGACATATTCCGTGTTTGAAAAAGAACCTATTATCAGTTGGGCAGCTGGGTGAAGAAGGTTACACGGTAACTTTTAGCTGCAGGAACTGGGTTATTACCAAGGAGGATTCTGAGATTGCTCGGGGTAATAAGTAAGGAAGATTGTATTTGACGATCAACACCTAGGATAGTATCACGGTGGCGTCAGCCAAGGGTGATACGGATTTGTGGCACTGTCGATTGGGTCACATGGGTGAGAACGGGGTACGGGTACTTTGCTCAAAGGGGAAACTACCGGGTTTGAAGACAGTCGACGTGGGGATCTGCGAAGATTGTGTGTATGGCAAACAGGCGAGAAGTAATTTCTCGAGGACAGGTAGGGCTTTGAGGGAAGCAAAGTTGGAATTGGTTCACACGAATTTGTGGGGGCCAGCCCCGGTAACTTCTCTGGGTGGTGCGTCATATTACATGACCTTCATTGATGATTCTACAAGGAATGTCTGGATTTACTTCTTAAAGGGGAAAGATAAAGCTTTCAGGATATTTAAGAAGTGGAAGGCCTTGGTGGAGAATCAGACGGAACTTAAGCTCAAATGCTTGAGATCGGATAATGGTGGGGAGTCTGAGCTCAGGGAGTTTGAGGAATACTGTGATGCGAATGAAATTTGCATGGATATTTCAGACTCGGGTGGGAGCGGGACGGTTCATGATGACCAAGGTCAAGGGGTCACTGAAGATGAACCAAATACTCCAGGACCGGATATTCCGCTTCGCAGATCTAACAGAGTGTAGATCGGATGGCAAGGCTCTAAGATTCTCAAGCAAGGAAAAGTTGAAGCTGGGTATAGCTTCAACTTTTCCTTGCTTGAGAATCTTAGAGCCTTGCCATCCGATCTACACTCTCTGTGGCACTAAGGATGAGTTGAAGAACGGATACGGGGCTTATATGTGGTTAATCTCTAGGTGGGAGATTGTTGGAATAGATGACCAACCGGGAACTAGCGAACGAAGCTGAGAAGGAAATCACGTCCGAGGGACTGATGGTTTGGGCGACCGCCCAGGGTCATTGTGGGCGATCGCGCACTTTGGCAGTAGGTTCATCGGTTTGGAGCTTGGTCTGGGCTACCGCCCAGGGACATTGTGGGCGACCGCCCATGTGTCGGGGCAGGTCTGGGCTGAGCCGAATTTTAGGCCAGATTTCGGGTTTCTTTATCCGTCTAGGGTTAGGTTTTCATTCTAGGATGCCAATATAAGTAAAGTTACGCCCCTAAACTCATTGTAACTCCATATTTACATATTATAGTGCAAGATCCTGGCTTGGTAGTGCCCCCAGACGTAGTCAAACATATTGACGAACTGGGTAAACAATTTCTTGTGTTCTTTTGTCTTTTGCTTTGCTTTATTATTTCTTGTACTTGTTTGTGGTGCGGTGATTCTTGCGATTTGCTTGGGTGTTGGGAGGGCTATTTCCACAACATCTGTGTGAATGGTTGGGGGAAGACAAATAAAGGGTAGAATTACATGGTATGATGGTAGTAGCTGAATTTGGGTTAAAGTGGGTCAAAATTCTAACATGGTTGAAAACAAAATTCCATAAAAGGCAGTCAAAGTTAACAACAAATTGTTACTTTTAATGGTTGAAAATCCGTATTTTCTAAATTTGAAGGTGGTATAAAGTGAGTTCTTTCAATTTTAAAGCGGGTGGGTAACCCCCTCTAGGCTGTAGATCTTGTTGCAACTGCATCTATTGATGTGCAAGTTTTATGAGTGCTACCTTTTCTGTTAGTCTGTCCTCCCTGCTTGTTTTTCCTGAATTTTCTTTGTTACAAACTTCATACTCGTATGTCATTTTATCTGCTTTGTTTAGGTTTGAAATTTTACTTTCCATTTTCACATATCTCCCTATTTAGCTTTCCTGATTATTGACCTGTGCTAGCCAGTGAGATGTTTTAAATTCTTCCTCTATCTGCTAGTCATTCAGCTACCTTCTTAGTTTGACTGGTACAGGAACTTTGGCTATTGCATATACGAGGCTCAATCCCTTCTCCTTGCAGTGTGTTGATATTTTGTACCTTATTTTTATTTGTGCACTGGGTGCACCAAGATGTGTCTGCCTGTATTTGCAAGTGTAAAACGGGTTCATCCTTGTAATTGCTTAAACATACAGATGAATTTTTTTTCACAATCATGCTGCGGTCGTTACACTCATTAACGCCTACTGGCTGCTATCTTAATTTGAAATCTTCAGATGTATTTTGATGAAATTATCATTGTGAATCGGCAAATACCATTCTTTAACAATCTTTTTGCCACTCAACCAGGATTATTATACTGCCCATGGCGGCAATGCAACTTTCATAGCAACGACTTATTACCACACAACAACTGCCTTACGACAATTGGGTGGTGGATCTGATGCTGTTTCCAGTCAGTGTAAGTAAAAAACATGTTTGAGACGATTGTCCGTGATCAGGGGCGGACCTGCACTGAAAGGTGCAGGTGCACTTGCACCTGGTGACTTTTTATTTTTAACAACAACAAAAAAAAAAAATCATATATACTGAGCACCCCCAAAACATATCCACTTTGCTTGAGCAGTTGGTAAGGCCCATTATTTGTTATGTAATGAGCTGGGTTCGGAACCCATGCACACTTTTTATTCCCAACTGTAAAATTCTCTCCCCTTCTTCCGGTTTGGCCATCTTTTGAGTTTTGATTCCAATTGTTCCCTGCTATTCTAATTTGGCCTTAATAATAAATCAGTTTTTTTCCCTTCAACTTAAGCTAATTATTTAATTTCTTCTTTATTTAAGCTAATTATTAAGTTAAATGATGTCAAATTTATTTTAAATGTGTAATTTATTTGTTCTTTTAAGTTGAATAATGTTTTGGTTTATCTAGGTTAGGTATTTGGTTTAGCTTATGCTTGTTGTCGTGATTAATAGTAAAATATATACTCCCTCCGTCCCATTTGAAGCTTCACCATTTTGGTAGTGGCACACAAATTAAGAAAAAGGATGAGTGTAAAAAGGGTTGTGAGAGGGAAGAAGTTAGTGGGTATGACAAGTGGGGCCTACAATTTAAATATGTGAGAGAGCAAAGTTAGTGGGTATAACAAGTGGGGCCTACAATTTAAATATGTGAGAGGGGAAAGTTAGTGGGTATGACAAGTGGGCCCCATAATTTAAGTATGTGAGAGGAAGAAGTGAGTGGGTATGACAAGTGGGGCCTACATTTTTTACCATTGTAGGAAAGGGTGAAACTTTTAACGGGACACCCATTTGGGTAAAAGGTGAAGCTTCTAATGGGACGGAGGGAGTATTATAGTTTGTTTTTGACTAATTTCTTCTTCTTTATTTCCCGGTCCTCTAAATTTCGACTTATTCAAATGTAGGATAATTACATTTTACTGAACAATAATTATTTAAAGTTTTGTGTATTAATCACGTAAGGATAATTTGAAATTTTATATTATAATCGCATATGAGAATTATAATTTGAAATTGTAGTATAACTTGTGCACCGGCTTAAAAAAAAACTTGGGGTCCACCACTGTCCGTGATCTTGGTAAAAAGGGGAATCCCTGGAAATCTTGGTAGCTTTGAAGAAATTCTGTTTGCAAATAATGAGAAGCAGGGTACACTGGTTATTGTTGCGATAATCCCAGATTTCCGTGAAAGTGGGTGCACGGTTGGTTTGGGATATGTTGATCTTACGAAAAGGGTGCTTGGCTTACAAATGTCGAATCTGCATTAGTTGCTTGCTCTTGGCTGCAAGGAATGCCTCTTTCCTGTTGAGAGCGTCAAATCAAGTGAAAGTAGACCTTTGCATGATGCAATGTCTAGGTGTGGTGTAATGGTAACTGAAAGAAAGAAAGAAAAATGAGTTCAATGTAAGAGATTTAGTGCAGGGTCTCAGGCTTGTAAAAGACTCTATTGAACCAGTTCGAGATTTAGTGGCTGGGTTTGAAATCGCACCTGGAGCTTTGGGTTTGTTGCTGTCTTATGCAGAGTTACTTGCTGATGAAAACAATTACGGGAATTATACTATCTAGCAGTATAACCTCAACAGCTATATGAGATTAGATTCTGCTGCTAATGAAAATTTTAGTTTGCTTGATCTCATGAATAGAACCTGTACTGCAGGGATGGGAAAACGATTACTGCACGTGGTTTAAACAGCCCCTATTGGATGTGAATGAGATAAATTTACGTCTGGACTTGGTACAAGCATTTGTGGAGGATACTGCACTTCGGCTAGATCTGAGGCAACATTTGAAAAGGATTTCAGATACTGAGAGATTAATGCGCAGTATTGAGAAGGGAAGGGCGAATTTGCTACATATTGTAAAGCTTTATCAGGTAGTTTCATAGCCTCTCTACCTCTTTATGATGTGATTGTGCTTGTCAAAGTATAGATATCTTTTCTCCTAACATCAATTTGTTGAGTTTAGAGTTTTTTCTTATATTTTTATAGCAATCTTTGCTGCTTTGAATGTTCATGATGTAATTGTGCATGTCGAAGTGGATGTGTTTTCAACTTCCTTTACTTTATTGGCCTGATTAATATGCAAAGAGTATCATTGCTAGAGACGTTTCATTGCTTTTCATGCCCTTGCTAGAGTTTTTACATTGGGTATATTTACTTATTGTAAATGCAATTTAAATTTGTAATAAAACAATTAAAGTTGAGCCGACCCCAAGTAATTGGGACGAAGGCTGAATTGAGTACATAAAGCTGATGAATAGTACAACTCCACGCACTCCATCAGCTTCATGTAATGAATCCATTATCCCATTTTCGAATGTTTCACCTTGGGAGTCGATTATAAAAATTAATGGCTTGAAACTCTTTATAACTTTACAGTCTCAACCAAAAGACTTGATGTAATGCGTTCGAATGGATCTATATTTGACTTACATCTTGCACACACCTGAGCATTTTGTAAGTATGACCCACTCTAGGTCTGATACTATATCCTTAATACTCCCTCCGTCCCAAAATGATCTTCATACATTTTCTGACGTTATTACGAAGGAACTAATTTTAGGTTGATTTAACCATCCTAATGAAAATCTAAAATTTGTTATTCATAGTATTGTTGATGGTGTGTCAATAACAAGTTTTTGATTTTCATTAGGATAATTAAATCAACCAAAAATCATTGCTCAAAGTTCCTTCGTAGTAACGTCGAAAAAAGCATGAAGATCATTTTGGGACGGATTGAGTATTAGACTTTGAAACGGGGTCACGTTGATCATAAAGGAGAATATTAAAGGTTACTGGGGTTCTTCTGATTGTCTTGTATCAAGCAAAGAACGTCAAGAGCGAATCCTCCTCTGCCCTTAACAGATTAAGTAAAAAAAAATTGCCGTATTTAACTTTGTTTATTATGTATATTTAAGTTATATGTCATGCATTTATGTATTCCAAATTACCTCCCAGTTAACTCACTTTCTTGTTTCACTACTTTTCTCGAGATAACATGTAATTGTTTCCTTTCTTCACAGTCAAGTATCAGACTTCCATACATTAAAAGTGCCATGGACAGATATGATGGGCAATTTACGTCTTTAATTAAGGAACGGTAATTGAATACGCTCGAGGACTTGACTGATGATAATCACCTGAATAAGTTCATTGGTCTTGTGGAAGCTTCTGTGGACCTTGATCAACTTGAGAATGGTGAATCCATGATAGCATCTGGTTACGACTCACAACTAGATGCGTTGAAGAATGAGCAAGATTCACTAATACGGCAGATACATAATTTGCACAACCAAACAGCTAGTGATCTTAATCTGCCAATAGTTAGCATTGAAGCTATAAAAGGGCACACAATATGGACATGCTTTTAGAATCACGAAGAAGGAAGAACCAAAAGTGAGAAAGAAGCATAATACCAAGTTTATTGTTCTTGAAACTCGAAAGGATGGGGTAAAGTTTACAATGCCAAAGCAGAAGAAATTAGGGGATCAGTACCAAAAGATACTTGAGGAGTATAAGAACTGTCAGAAGGAGCTGGTTGCCCGAGTAGTTCAGAACTTCAGATTGCCGCTACGTTCATAAAGGTAGCAACAATTTGTGATATCTGTTGTTTCTTTATTTTATTTTCTGTTTTTTATTTTTGAGTAACAGAAAGTATTCCATCTTGCAGGTGTTTAAGGGTTTGTCTGTGTTGCTATCTGAGTTGGATGTCTTACTCAGTTTTGCTGATCAGGCTGCTAGTTGCCCCACTGCGTACACAAGACCTGACATCTTTTCTTCAGTAAGATTGACCCGTTTGCTGATTTCTCTTTTTGTTGTTAATGGTTTTCTCTCCTCGTAAGAAACCAAACTTGTTATTGGTATGTTAATTGAGCTGCCCATTACAGGATCTGGGAGTATTATTTTAGAAGGAAGTAGGCATCCTTGTGTAGAAGCACAAGACTGGGTGAATTTTATACCGACTGTAAACTGGTAAGATGTGACACACCATTAAACAATGATGTTTTATCTAAATTTTCTAACTGAGAGGTTCTTGACATGCATCCTTTTGTGTTCTCACAATCCAGGTCAGAGGAAGGAGTTGGTCCCAAATTATATCACAGGGCCTTACATGGGTGGGAAATCCACATTTATACGTCAGATGTGATGCTATGTTTGTTGAAACTTATCTTTTAAATGTTAAAAATAAAGTTACTCATGTGGATGATGCTATTTGATATGGTCTATTTGGCATTGTATACAGGCTCTCATGAATCATCCCGTGTATTAAAATATTTCAACCTTCCATAAGTATCAGTAAACCACTAATCTTGACATTCAGTATATACATAATATTATATGGACGCTGCTTATAGTGTTTCTAAGCTAAGTTTTGCATGGCTATCATTTTGTTATATTTGGCTGCTCTGCTTGTACATACAGGTTGGCATGAACATCCTAATGGCACAAGTTGGTTCCTTTGTTCCTTGCGACAGAGCCAGCATTTCTGTTAGGGATTGTATTTTTGCTCGCGTTGGTGCTGGTGATTGCCAGGTGAGTTCCATTATTCATGCATTACTGGAGACCTCTTACGCAAGTTCTGCTTTACCAATTGACAATCAAGAATTGAAGTTCTGAGGCTAAGTTGTTGAGAAGTACTTGAGCTACTTCTAGTAAATTTTGAAATTATGAACTTCTGTTGTCACAGTTTCTGTTTTAATGTTGTCCCGAAACATGTATATCCTCCGATCTAGTAACTTTACTGGGAAATGGACATTCATTTAGTGACTTTATTTCTGAAAGTCTGTCATTCGTTTAGGGACGGAGGGAGTAATTTTTTGTTTGGTCGAGCTCATCTATCATGTCATCCAGTTGTCTTACTCTATAGCTGTAGAACTTCAGAATATTGAAAAGGAAAATGATGATAATAGTAACTTGATTCTGTGGGTTGTTTTACCACATTCCTTGTTCAAGTCAACCCTACCAGACTTACATAATTTTACCGGAAAAGCTGACTTGAATCTGCCAATAGCTGTAGACATTCTGAAATTCACCTGATACATTGTGGTAATATCGAATTGGCTGCGTTATTTTTCAAACTATTGACAATCATTTAGTATCTTCAAAAGGACATTTATAGAGGAGCTGGATTGCACATTGTAACATTTGATCTCAGATCTTAACCTGAGCAGCTTTTAAGAGAAGCAAATTCAATAATCACTTTTTCCTTAATTCAAAGAAGTTCAATTGGTTTTGTTCTCTATCTGGTTCTAAGTAGCTTCGGCTGCTGATTAGTAGTAATATCTATGATTTGCCTGATAAAGCAGTGCTCCAAATTGTGATAAAAGTACTCCGAAAGTAGAAATTTCATTTCAGCCAAAAAGGTCATTTGCTTATCAGTGGATTTTTTTGGTGAGAATGATCAGGTTTTTGTCCTGCACAACTTAACTAAGTTAATATTAAAACTTAAGTGCTCAAAGAAAATACTCCCTCCCCAAAATGATCTTCCCACTTTTTTTGCCGTTAATATGAAAGAACTTTGAGCAATAATTATAGGTTGATTTAATTATACTAATGAAAATCTAAAACTTGTTATTGATAGACCATCAACAATACTATGAATAACAAGTTTTAGATTTTCATTAGGATCAATTAATCAACCAATAATTATTGCTCAAAGTTCATCGTAGTAATGGCTAAAAAAGTTGGAAGATCGTTTTGGGATGGAGGGAGTATATGCTAGGTGACTCCAGCGAGTACTACCTTCTATTTCCTGCATGCTATCAAGTGTTTCATGGTTCAGCTAGGGATTATGTTACTCGATATATTTTTATTTTTTTCAATGAACCCAACTTATGAGCAGTAAAAGAAATACTGATGCAATTTCCTGTTAATAGAATTCTTGACAACATGTTTTCTTCTTCTTTGTCCATTAATAGCTTCGTGGAGTTTCTACCTTTATGCAAGAAATGCTCGAGACTGCTTCAATTTTGAAAGGTGCTACTGATAAATCGCTGATAGTCATTGATGAGCTGGGCCGTGGAACATCCACTTATGATGGGTTTGGTTAGTTCATCTCCTGAGTAGCCTGTACTTCTACCCTTTTTCTGCTCTGAAATCCATGCTTATAATCAGACTTAGCGATCTTAATTTAGGCTCCGTTTGTTTCGCGTAAAACAATTTCTGGAAAATGATTTCCCGTAAAATGTTTTCCGGAAAATGACATAAACATTTTTTTGGTTGTTTGGTAAATCTAAGGAAAATGTTTTTCGGAAAATATTTTCATATGAAAATAATAATAATTTAATATGAGGAAAAGAATTATAATAAGAAAAAAATTGAATGTGGGTGGAGATTTTGGGTTGGGGTGGGATGGGTAGTTGTGGGGGTGAGGTGGGGGGTGGGTGGGGTAGGTGGGGGGTGGTGAGAGTGGGGGTGGTGGAGGTGTTCAAAAATAATTTTAATATGAGTAATTTTTTTTTTTTTTTGGGGGGGGGGGGGGGGGGGGGGTGTGTGGGTGGGGTGGGGTGGTGGGGGTAGGGGGTGGAGGTGTTCATTTTTTATTTTATTTTTAATATGAGTGAAAAGAAGTTTTTTTTTTTTTGGGGGTGGGGGGCTGGGTGCTGGGGTAGTTGGGGGTGGTGGAGATGTTCAATTTTTTTTTTAATATGAGTGAAAAGAAGTTTTTTTTTTTTTTTTTTTTGGTGGGGTGGGTGGTGGGGTAGTTGGGGGTTGTGGAGATGTTCAATTTTTTTTTAATGAGTGAAGAAGTTTTTTTTTTTTTTTTGGTGGGGGGTGGGGGTGGGGTGGGGTGGGTGCTGGGGTAGTTGGGGGTTGTGGAGATGTTCAATTTTTTTTAATATCAATGAAAAGAAGTTTTTTTTTTTTTTTTTTTTTGGTGGGGTAGGTGCTGGGGTAGTTGGGGGTTGTGGAGATGTTCAATTTTTTTTTTTTTAACCTGAGTGAAAAGAAGTTTTTTTTTTTTTTTTTTTTTGGATGGGGGGTGGGGTTTGTGGTGGGTGGTGGGGTGGGGGTGGGGCCTGGGGTAGTTGGGGGTGGTGGATAGGATGGATGAAGAGGGTGGTGTTAGAAGTGTAGTGGGTATGGTGGGGTTTTATGGAGAGTTGGGTGTGAGTGAGAGAGTTAACATTTTCCGGAAAATGACTTACTTAGTAAAAATCCGTAAGTCATTTTACTTAGAAATGAGGGAAAATCATTTTCCGGAAAATATTTTCCTCATTTTCCGGTGCGTAACAAACGCCGGAAAATGGGGGAAACATTTTCCGGAAGTTATTTTACGCGAAACAAACGGAGCCTTAATCTTAAATTTCAAAAAGAAGTTCTTGCACTTGTCAATGAATTATGGTCTTAGGCTCCGTTTGTTTCGCGTAAAACAATTTCTGGAAAATGATTTCCCGTAAAATGTTTTCCGGAAAATGAAAATGTTTTCCGGAAAATGACATAAACATGTTTTTGGTTGTTTGGTAAATCTAAGGAAAATATTTTCCGGAAAATATTTTCATATGAAAATAATAATAATTTAATATGAGGAAAATAATTATTATGAGAAAAAAATTGAATGTGGGTGGAGATTTTGGTTTGGGGTGGGATGGGTGGTTGGGGGGGGGGGTAGGTGTTCAAAATTAATTTTCATGAGTATTTTTTTATGTTTTTTTTTTTTTTTTTTTTTTTTTTTGGGGGGGGGGGGGGGTGGGTGGGGTGTGGGTAGGTGGTAGGGGTGATGGGGTAGTGGGGGTAGGGAGCGCGAATGTGGGAGTTGTTAGAGAATAAGTTTAATAAGAGTAAAAAAAATAAAATTGGTGGGGGCGGGTAGGGTGAGGGGTGGGTGGGGTAGTGGGGAGCGGGGGAGGTGTTCAAAAATAATTTTAATATGAGTGATTTTTTATTTTATTTTTTTTTTGGGGGGGGGGGGATGGGAGGTGGGTGGGTGGGGTGGGGTGATGGGGGTGGTGGAGATGTTTTTTTTTTTTAATATGAGTGAAAAGAAGTTTTTTGTTTTTTTTGTGGGGTGGGTGCTGGGGTAGTTAGGGCTGGTGGAGATGTTCAATTTTATTATTTTTTTTTAATATGAATGAAAAGAAGTTTTTTTTTTGGGTGGGGTGGGGGTGGGGTGGGGTGGGGGTGGGGTGAGTGCTGGGGTAGTTGGGGGTGGTGGAGATATTTTTTTTAATATAAGTGAAGATTTTTATTTTTTTTGGTGGGGTGGGTGGGGTTGGGTGGGAGCTAGGGAGGGTGCTGGGGTAGTTGGGGGTGGTGATTTATGGAGAGTTGGGTGTGAGTGAGAGAGTTAACATTTTCCGGAAAATGATTTACTTAGTAAAAATCCGTAAGTCATTTTACTTAGAAAAGAGGGAAAACCATTTTCCTGAAAATATTTTCCTCATTTTCCGGTGCGTAACAAACAGCGGAAAATGGGGAAAATGAGTGTTATTCTATAGGAAATAATAAGGGTTCAAGGTCTCTTGTTTGGAAGGAGATGAGTAAAACAACAATGAAGGATAAGGATGATTTTTTTGCAATTTGTAACCATTGCCATGAAAAACTATTAGGTGAAGGTAAAAAGGGTACTACTTATTTGCGCAATCACTTAGAAAGGTGTAAAAAGAGAAAGAATAGAGACATTAGACAAATGGTGTTACAAGGTACGGAGAAAAAAAGTTATGGTACATTGCAATATCGTTTGTTTGTTTTTGATAAATATGTGTCGAGGATTGAACTTGCCAATATTATTGTCTTACACGAATATCCATTGTCCATAGTTAAACACGAAGGATTTCGTGCTTTCTTAAAACCGTTCCGAACAACAGTTGGAGGCTTGTTGTGAAAGCACGAAATCCCTCGTGATTAACCATGGACTATGGATATTCGTGTAAGCAATCATATTGACAAGTTCATTCCTCGACACATCTTTATCAAAAATTAACGGACGATATTGCACCGTACCATCACTTTTTTTTCTCCCTACCTTGTAACGCCTTTTATCTATTGTCTCTATTCTTTCTCTTTTTACACATTTCTAAGTGATTGCGCAAATGAGTAGTACCCTTTTTACCTTCACGTTACAAATTGCCAAAACATCATCCTTCATTGTCGTTTTAGTCCTCTCCTTCCAAACTGTAGACCTTAAACCCTTATTATTCGCTTTAGAAGAACACTCATTCTCGTTCAAAAAGGGTTCACTCTTGTCTTTATACATATGCAAATCAATATCATTTGAACTCCCTTGATCAAGTTCTTTAGACATCTATCAAAAAATTATTTAGTAAATATATGCCATCTGCATTAAAAAAAATAAAAAATATATGAACAGGACTTCAATACCCAACTGAACAGTGCTACATTTATGTAATTCACACACAAACAAATTCACTAGTTTGTTAACGAAAAAAATATAAAGCATCGAAGAAATGAGTGGCAAGTGGGTGTGAAAAGCACCAACTTCAATAATCATAAGATTTTCAAACCTCAAAAAAGTATCTATTTGAAAGCACTATATTTATATATGTATTGTACATATTAATATCAAACGCAATTAAAAGGCGACCAACGCAGTAAACCACAATTCAACAGTGTCTGTGAAATGAAGAGAGCCTAATCCCAAGTTCTGAACTTTCGAAAAATAAGAATCAGAAATAGTTTGAACTCAATATCCAAATAGAGATTCCAGAAGACCAAAACTGAACAGTGAAGGAAAAAACATAATACGCAAATTTGATTTTCCATAAATTCAAAAATAGAGCTTCAATTTCATATTAGAAGTTTCAAATTTAGGGCTTCAAGATTGATCTAATCTGAAATTAAACCCTAAATTGAAATCACGAAAAAAGCAGAGAGATGATACTTAAAGTATTTCACTGCTTCCCGAGTCGTGAATCACGAGCTTGACGAGGAGTAGGCGATGATGGGGATGATGCTGGTCTTCTCACTATGGCGATCGCTAGTGGGTGACTGCGCGAGAACGGCGAGAAGGAAGCGGCAACGAAATTGAAGAGAACGAAGCGGTTATTTGACGTTGCTCAACCCTAATTTTTGTATATATAGGTACGGTAAAGTGTGAAATTTAAAATTAGGAGGGTCAATACTAATTTTTTTAATTATACAAGTGTTTCGGATGTGCTGACCGAAACTGAACCCGCTCGAGTCATATAATTGCAAATTGAACCCTAAATTTCCGGAACTGATCGGGTTCAGACAAATTGTCATCCCTACTCGCTATGTCTCAAAATAAGAGTGCCCTTTGGGCACACGGTTTTAGGTTGAGCATTTGACTATTATTAAAAGTGCAGGCTAAGGGTAAAATGTGAACTTTCTTTGTGTAAAAGGTTGGGCCCACTATGGATGTGAGAGTCCGCTAAAGGGTAAATATGTAAAGTTTGTATGCCAAAATGAGAAATTTTGGAAGTGGGCATTTCTTTGGGACATCCCTAAAAGGTATAATTTTTGTAATGGGTCGGAGGGAGTATTTCTTACCTCAAGTTTTTCTCTGATGATCAGGTTTAGCTTGGGCTATTTGAGAGCACCTCGTTCAAGTGATTAAAGCACCTACACTCTTTGCTACTCACTTTCATGAACTGACTGCATTAGCTCATGAAAGTGCTGATCATGAGCCCTTTGGCATCGCAAATTATCATGTCAGTGCCCAGATTGACTCATCAAGAAGAAAGCTAACTATGCTTTACAAGGTTTGTTGATGATTCACAAAACATTCTCTTTTTTGTTCAATGTCAATTATGATATGCCATGAGGTTGTTCGGAGGCATTTCACTTTTTTTTTTTTTTTTTATAATGGTGTTTGAATCAGGATACCCAATTTTATCACATTAGGGGAATTTGGATGGGAGGGTTCAATATGTCAAAAGGATTAAAGCTAGAGATCACAACTGTCATATACTTCCTCCGTCCCATTAATGATGGCCAACCCACGTGAACTTTGACCAAATATTAATGTCAATCTAATCATCCTAACGAAATTATAAAAATTGTTATTGACAAACCACTTAGAATTTTGTTAGGATGATAAGATTGACATTAATGTTAGGTCATAGCTTACTTGTGCTAACCACCATAAGCCAAATGTGGTCAATATAAATGGGACAAAGACAGTAATAGATATCAAATGATATGTTGGGGGGGGGGGGGGTAAATTTATGAAAAAGTAGATGATATATAGTCCCTCCCTCGCACCTGAAATAGGATTCTTGGTCCTGACACGGGGATTAAGGAATACTAATATTTTATTGGAAAAAGTGGTATGAAAAGTAGATGTTGTGAGTATGAATGAGAGAGAAAGTGGGTAGTGAAAAGTAAATGAAAAGTTGTTGTGAGTATGACAAGTGGGTCTCACTAATTAAAAAAAAAAAAAAAAAAAAAAAACTAGCAAAAACTTTCCATTTGGGGATGTCCTATTTCGAGCGGGACACCCAAAATGGCAAAAGGTCCTATTTCAGGTGGGACGGAGGGAGTACACAATAATCAAGGGTTGAATTGAAGATTTTATATCTTTAGGGGTACTTCAAGACCCTTTTTACCTCCAAATCACTAGGTAATGTGTGATCCTTTGTTTTCAGGTTGAACCAGGGGCTTGTGGTCAAAGTTTGGCATCCATGTCGCAGAATTCGCAAACTTTCCAGAAAGTGTTGTCTCTCTTGCCAGAGAAAAGGCTGCTGAGTTAGAAGATTTCGCACCTGCTTCTATCATTTCAACTGATACCAAACAAGAGGTATATGTCCTTATCATATTATATGTTGATAAAACACGAGAATTTTGTTACTTCACAATCTTGGTTCTGAACTTAAATGTCTTCTGCATGGTTAACAATGAGTTATAAATATTTGGTAACACTGACATTATTTCCCTATACTAATTGCTACCACTTCCTACTGCAAAACTTTTTGAGTAAACCTATAGTTATATATAATATAGAGGTAGGTGCTCAAATGAGAACCTAAATATCGTGAGAACCATGAGAACCAATAACCACCATTAGATTAAAATTGTTGAATGGTTGAGATTAAGACACAATAAGAAGGAGAAGCAATGGCATTTTCGAAATTAATCTAAACTATGAGGTAAAAAATGGAGCTAGACATTCCTTTCTTTGCCTACTAAACGTCATATGTGAACCATCTCTTAAAGGCATGCCACGTCATCACCAATAATTTCCCTCAAATTTCAAAATAAAATATCTCAATATCTATAAGTCGAAAAAAAATATCGAAAACACTGATTTTTTTGTCTCGGCGAGACGATTCAAACTACATCCCTGAAGATAGGGTTTTGAAACAAAATATTAAATAACAATGAAATTTTAAAAATACACTTAGATACAATAGGTAAACAACTCTTGTATCCAATATCAAATGTGTTCAACAATCCACTTGGATACAATAGCTAAACAGCTCCTGTATCCAATATCTGTGTTGAACAATCCACTTGAATACATTTAGCTATTGTATCCAAGTTAAATCGGTCAACCAATTCCACTTGAATACAAAAGCTATTTTAGCTAGTGTATCCAATAGCAATGTTGACATATTACCCTTGAATACAATAGGGAAACAATAGGGAAGTAGCTAGTGTATCCAATAGCAATGTGTATGAACATTGCTGTTGGATACAATAGGTGTTTGCCTATTGTATCTAACTGAATTGTTATGAACATTGTATTGGATACAATAGGGAAGTAGCTAGTATATCCAATAGCAATGTGTATAAACATTGTTGTTGGATACAATAGGTGTTTGCAGGTGTTACCTATTGTATCTAACTGAATTGTTATGAACATTGTATTGGATACAATAGCTATTTAGTATTTTGCCTATTTTTTCAAAACCCTATCTTCAGGAATGTAGTTTGATTCGTCTCGTCGAGACAAAAAAATCAGTGTTCTCGGATTATTTTTTCGATTTATAGTTATTGAGATATTTAATTTTGAAAATATAGGGAAATTTTGGGTGATGACGTGGCAAATTCTGGAACACACATGGTATATTGCCCTTCCCTTTGTCTGTCAACCTAATTACAAGAATGCAACCGAATTTTTAAACTAAAAAGGTAATCTAAACCCTTGATTTGTGTCTAATCCAATGGTTATCATTGGTTCTCATGTAATTGGGTTCTCATAGGAGCATGACCCTATATATATATATATATATATATATATAAATATCGTGAGAACCGTGAGAACTTGGATACATTAGATTTTTACCTAATATATCCAATGGTTCACTTGGATACATTGGATACATTACTTGGATACATTAGGTAAAAACTAATGTATCCAATTGTCCACTTGGATACATTACTTGGATACATTAGGTTCTTACCTAATGTATCCAAGTTCCCACGGTTCTCACGATATTTAGGTTCTCATTTGAGCACCTACCTATATATATATATATATATATATATATAAATCCTTTTTTCCAAGTTATGCTGCACATGGAGACAATCTGTACATAAACTTGTACTCCCTCCGTCCTAAAATGAATGTTCAAAGTTTGTTCACATTTGTTCTTGATCAAGAGAAAATTTTAACAAAATTTGGACATTCGTTTTAAGACGGAGGGAGTACTTGTTATCTCAGGGTACTGGAGTCTTATAACTCCTTAATTTGCTGGTGGTATTATCTTGTGTTAGGGGTATTTAGTTTTCTGTGGAAAACTCTGTTAATAACTCCCTAAGTCCCGAATTTCATTGTCTCAAAAAGTTCTTCCCATTTCAACACTTTGAGCTTAAATGTGCATAAACGCAACATGACTAGTGAAACAAGTGTTCATATTCTTAAAATGTTTGAATAGTTAAATGGGAAGATCATTTTGGGACGAAGGGAGTATATCATGTTCACCTTCAAGCCACAAAAAGAAATACACAAACTGGAGGGGCTGGGAGTCCTCAACATCAACTGAGCAGGTTTTTCATTTTTTACTTCTATGATGCGAACCTGAACCATTAAGTTTTACAGGTGGGAACCAAACGTAAAAGAGTGTGTGACCCTACTGATATGTCTAATGTTGCATCTCGAGCTCGCCAGTTCTTGAAGGATTTCACAGAATTGCCGCTTGACAAGATGGATGTTAAACAAGCATTGGAAATGAGACAACTGAAGAATGAAATGGACAAGGATGCAGTGAAACTGTAAATGGCTCCAACAATTACTATAGTTAGCCTCACAGTTTCAGTGTAAGTAGCTTTTCCATCATTTTCACAACTCTTTAATACTTTTTTTTTTTTTTTTTTTTTTTTGGTTCTTATAAGCCAGAGTCACCTTAATTCTGCTTAATTGGGAGAGAAGATGGTTTTCCTTGTGAGTTTGATTGGGAATTCATGAACTTGTTATTTTTTGTACAAATGGGTCCCTGTTTCTTCTAACTTGTTTTATTTAATGTGAACATGACAGATGCATGAGGATGAGAGGGTACACTTGCATTTATTTCATAGTTGAAGGATTGTTAAATTCAGGAAAGCTCGTCTTCATTAAAAGCTTGTTTGTTTGGGTTGAATGAGGTATTTGAACCGCCCAAACGTGTTAGTCTTTTGAGTCATTCAGAGACATCATTTAGCCTAAACAAACACCAAGTCAATGTCGGATTGTTTCTTCCCTGGACCCCACTTCATATTTGGAGCGTTTGTGATTGTTTGTGGCATCGGATGACTTTTTTTTTTTTTTTTTTTTTAGACTAGTTAAAATTGTGGATAAATGGAACAAGGGACATGGTGACAACTGATGGTTTATACTCCCTTCATTTTACTTTTAATGTTGTTAGTTTGAGTTTACACGGAGATTAAAAAATATGTTATGAGTATGAAAAATAAAATAGGAGAGAAAAAGTGGGTAAAGAATTTTTATTGTGAAAATGATAAGTGGATCCCATTGTTTTTAATTTGAGACGGATCAAAACTTGTTTATTAATGATAAATCCGAAACCCAATCCATTGTTTTGATTGAGGAAAGGGGAAATATGTGATCAAAATGGACAAGCAAAGATAAAGGGCCCATATATGATACAGATTGGGGCCAACAACTAGTACACTATATAGAATCATACTAAAAATAAAAAAATTGGGCTAGTTGCTAAAGTAGACAAATGAAAGGTTGGATCTGATATT